>VSMD01035777.1:0-60014 GCA_008750895.1 Mirza zaza
GGGCGCGGTGGCTCACGCCTGTAATCCTAGCTCTCTGGGAGGCCGAGGTGGGCGGATCATTTGAGCTCAGGAGTTCGAGACCAGCCTGAGCAAGAGCGAGACCCCATCTCTACTATAAATAGAAAGAAATTAATTGGCTAACTAATATATATAGAAAAAAATTAGCCGGGCATGGTGGCGCATGCCTGTAGTCCCAGCTACTTGGGAGGCTGAGGCAGCAGGATTGCTTGAGCCCAGGAGTTTGAGGTTGCTGTGAGCTAGGCTGACGCCACGGCACTCACTCTAGCCTGGGCAATAAAGTGAGACTCTGTCTCAAAAAAAAAAAAAAAAAAAAATAATTGTGAGGCCGGGCACGGTGGCTCACACCTGTAATCCTAGCACTCTGGGAGGCCGAGGTGGGCAGATTGCTCGAGGTCAGGAGTTTGAAACCAGACTGAGCAAGAGCGAGACCCCGTCTCTACTAGAAATAAAAAGAAATTAATTGGCCAACTAATATATATAGAAAAAATTAGCCAGGCATGGTGGCGCATGCCTGTAGTCCCAGGTACTCAGTAGGCTGAGGCAGTAGGATTGCTTGAGCCCAGGTGTTTGAGGTTGCTGTGAGCTAGCTCAGCTGACATCACGGCACTCACTCTAGCCTGGGCAACAAAGTGAGATTCTGTCTCAAAAAAAAAAAATTGTGAGTGGTATTATTTCAGATCATTTTTAGATATGGAAATATATGTGTATATGTACATTTATGCATAAATAATTGTCTAACTTCATGGGCACATTGAAAATCATTTCTAGAAATCCTCCCTTCCATAACCATTTATAGGGCTCACCATCTCCTCCTGGCATTTATTATTCTTTCTACAGTGTCCTGCCATCTTACCAAAGAGAGCACACATGTCAGCTAGCAGTAAGCTCATTTGGTCAAATTCCTATGAAACACAACTAAAGCTTGACCAGCAGACTCTAAACATTTAGTTGTCTCAAAACAAATTCATAGAACTGACCAAAGTGCAGGTTTTTCCCTCAAGAGAAGTAACGAGTTAGAAAAGAGAGTGGTGACAGAAACAGAAATTCAAATTCCACATATTCTCACTTGAAGTGGTAGCTAAGCCACGGGTATGCGTGGACATGCAGAGTGGAATAATAGAGATTGGAGACTCCAAAAGGGAGGAGAGGGGCAGGAGTGAGGGATGAAAAATTACCTATTGTGTACAACGTACACTATTCTGGTAATGGGTTCACTAAAAGCTCAGACTTCACGACTAATGCAATATATCCATGTAACAAAACTGCGCTTGTACCCCCTAAATGTATAAAAACAAAATTAAAGAAAAAGAGACAGTGGTGATACTCAGGTAGAAAAGGGTAATGTTCCAAACAGAAGAAAATGCATTAATTGTGTTAACTTTACAATGTACATGTATATCAAATCATCACGTTGTGCACCTTAATATATACAATTTTTACTTGTCAAGAATCTTCTCCCCAGAACAGTGGAAGGAAAATTTTGTGTGACACAATTAGTGTGTGTCTGAGGAAAGGTGGTGATGACACCAATTAATTGAGAAAAGAGGAAAACAAGGTTTTGGCTATATGATGGGGCTTTTTTCTATCTCTCTTTCTTTTTTTATGGTTTTCTCAATTCCCTAAAACCCAAACAATATTTTAATTGCACCCTCTCCAAAGCTCCTTTTATTGTTTTCTTTAGCTTGTGCTGCCTTCTGCCTTGTTCCTGAAATTTATGCTATTGTCAGAAATCCTAGATTAAAAATTTAGTAATATGGCTAAATATGCTTAACTCTCTTTCTCTCTAGGTATTCAACAGCCTTATCAAGGGTTCATCTTTTCATTGGACGATCTGTGTTTATGTAGATGTGAGCAAGTCACACACACACACCCCCACGCACGGCAGGAGCCGACTTTGGAGCCACTTTGCATCATCACCCCTATTAGGATTATCAGAGTATTGGAATTGTGGGTAAAAGATCTATTTCTTTTCCAAAGGGTGAGAAAAATGGGAGAGTGTCAGGGAGAGGGAAGAGAGAGGAAAATAAAGTGTGTGTGTGTGTGTTTTGGGTGGGGGGAGGGAGGAAAAGAGAGGGGGAATATGAGTGTGGAGGGAGGAGGGGAAATGAAAGGATATTATATATTTTTTTGTATCTGTCATTTCCCTGCTATCTCCCATATGACTTCTTAATCCATCAGAATGCTGGGAAGATAATGTTTTGGGCGAAATAACATGAGAGAGAGGATAGACTCCCAAGGACCAATATCTTTATTGCTCGGAGGATAAACGGATTATGTCAGCCATTTTCTGTTGCTGACAGCTTTTCTTATTAACCGATTTTATTTTTTAATCTTCCAGGGAAGAAATATGGTTTTATGTCACAATAAAACGCCGGTCACATCTAATTCTGCCCTCAAACAAACAGATTTCTGAAAGCCTTGCAGAGAAATTTGAAATAACTTTAAAGAGGGGGTTTTTGGATAAAGTCTTTATCCAGGGGCTTGTTCAACTGCAGTGTAAAAGGTTTAGAGAGAGAGAGGAGAGGAGAGAGAGAGAGAGAGAGGAACAGAGGGAGGGAGGGAGAAGGGAAGAGGGAGAGAAGAAAAGAAGGAGAAAGGAAGACCTACACAGCTGTTTTGCTTGGTGATCTCTTTTCAAAAACACTGGGGCATAGTCAGGAAAATGCAGTTTGGATGAGAGAGGGCTGGGAAGATGAGCAGAGGGACATGGGCGTCTTCTGGGGCTCTGGGTGTGGGGAGCTGCTTACTCATACCTCTCTAAAACTGACACTTGTTCCCCAGTTTTTCTGGAACCATTAGGAGTTGATGGTGTGTCTTTCAAGAATCATAAACAAATCAATGTGAGTTCTGTGAGTCATTTGGAGCTCAGAGGCAATTTTAGTCCTTTTTCTATGATTCCTTTGCCAGGAAATTTCAACCTGCTTGAGAATTTAGGTCTTCAGTTACCCCCAAGAAAATCTTCTGTCAAATACCCCAGACAACTCTGGCCTTTGCTCACTTCTATAGGCCTGCAGCAAGCATATAGCCATCACTAATATAAAAAACCACTCGTTTCTTCTCTTCTGTGTGGCACAAAGCAATTTAGCCAGACAGGGCCCCTGCCCACCAGGGGCTTAGCTCAGGAAATGTTCTTAATTTGTGCCTCTTGCTTTGTTCAGTGCCCGGCTCACTGCAGACCAGGTACCTTGATTGATAGTGATGGCAGAGTCTTACATCGTGCCCTGCCAGGAAGCATTGGTGATTTAGAAGACTTTAAAAATCTCTTAAAAATAAATCGCTTGGATTTTCTAAGGTGTTGTTTTTTATAAGAGAAATGGGCGTTTCAAAAGAGCATTTTGAAACCTCGGACAATTTGGGAACTTAAAGCTTGTCCTAAGGCTAGTCAGACAAGCTAAGTACCTTCAGCCAGCTGTGAGAAGAGGGGAGATTCAAAGGAATAGATCGAGACAAACCTCTTCTTACCTGGGGAAAAAGAGATGGGTTTTCCTGCCTCATATCTTTATGTGGAGAGGCAGAGAACTGGAGGTAGAAATGAAGAGAGAAAGGGCATCTGCAGTCTTTCTACTCTGTCATGTCATGACTGTATGTCAGCACTGGGCCAGAGGGTCACGAGGACCAGCCACTCAAAGTGAGCTGTCCAGATGTTGCTTTGATAGGAAACAAGCCTGAACTTTTAGGAAGTGCTTTTAACTCTAAGCTGTGACAAAAAAAAAAAAAAAGCATTAAATACAAAGTCTTACATGAACAGTTTTATTAGCTTTGACATATGTATATACATGTATGACCAACTCTCCCACAAACTCTTACAAAGAACATTTCTATCACCCCTGACCTAAATGAATGTTGCCTCTGGAACTTCACACTGTGCTGTCTGTGTAGACATTTGTGGTGGCCCAGAAGGAAGCCCTGGTGAAGATCCAATAGTGTAAAAGATAATGAGCAGATTATTTGGCACAATAATAATAATAATTACAATATTCTGGGTTTTTTTGGTTTACCAGACACTTGCATGTTCCTTGTCTTAGCATATCCTTCCAGATGATGAAGATAATGATGATAATAATATTATCATCATGAATAACAACAATAATCACAAACACTGATAGAGGCTTTTGCGTCAAGCACATATATGATTACATTTAATCTTTTAGCAACCTTTCAATTGTTTTATAGATGTTGAAACCGAAACAAAGAGAGGTCAAGGAACTGGTCCAGGACCACATACAAATAAGTGTTAGAGCCTGAGACTCTGCCTCCAGAACCTGTGCTTTTAGCTAGACATGTGAAGTCTGGAGGAAGTAGACGACAGACAAACAAAGATCACACAGCCAATTCAGTGGTGCCTTGGCTAGATCTTGTCCTTGGCTTTCTAAACCTGACTCAACTTACCCCTCAACCTCACTCCCATTGTCCTATATGCCTACAGTTCCTCAACGCCACAGAGCTAATTGTTGGTCTTTGAACTTGCTGTCCTCTTTGAATGTATTCTTTCTTCATCTCCTATTGGGAAAGTCTCATTCATCCTTCAAGGCTCAACTTCATTACCACTTCCTCAGTGAATCCCCTTTGAACTTCCAGGTGGATGTCTGTTCCCTCCTCTGTATCCTCTGCTACTCCATTCTTCCCATTGGTCTTTCCCAGTAGACTGTGAGACTCTCAAGGGCAGGAACTGTGTTTTTGCCTTCTTATATTTCTGGTGCCTAGCCCTATGCTTGACAAAGTACCTAATTGAGCAGTTATCACCTAACTATATTAATTAAGATGTATCTTTAATATTACAGGGGAAGAAGTGCTTCTGTTTACCTCAAACAAGCCTCTGGTTTATGCCTTATTGCTTGAAACTGATGGCTGTGAGACACTTACCCCAGGTGGTGACAGTGTACCTAGTTAAGGAGTTTCTTTTCTTAGAGATAGATGAATTGTAGCAACTCTAAAAATTTTTGAAAAAAATACCAAAACCAGAAGTTACCAAAAATGTCACAGTACAAGATGATTTTTATTTATAATTCTGAAACAAATATGGTCACACCTGTTTGACATATTAATGACCCAAACTCTTGTCAATGTACCGTTACCAAGGCTTTGCAAGGTGTGCTCAGATCCTTCTTCTGACAATGGTCCATGCTATTATCTTCTTCTTTATTTTAATTTGAGCATCTCTGGGGCACTTTTATAATGTACTTTAACTCAGAACTTCATAACTAATGTCCTACAAACACTGTCTTAAAGGACATTACTAGGTAATTCAGATTATTTAGAGAGAGAGGAGGACATCCAAAGGCAAACAAGCATGGGAAATGCTTGATTAAGCTATGTTAAACTGGCTTCTTCAGATCAGTACCTTAATTAACCTCTATTATGCAGTGTCTGCAAAATTTATTAAAATAGAGAACCCATTTTGGGGGGACTCCAGTTAACATTTGCTATAATATTATGCCTGTATCACAGTTTGGTAAGCATTCTTGAACTCTTGAGCATAAACGTCTTGA
Source organism: Mirza zaza (assembly GCA_008750895.1). Classification (NCBI taxonomy): domain Eukaryota; kingdom Metazoa; phylum Chordata; class Mammalia; order Primates; family Cheirogaleidae; genus Mirza; species Mirza zaza. The sequence goes on from VSMD01035777.1 coordinate 5,511, forward strand.
CACATTTTTCCTTTCAAAGTATATTTTTAATTATTACTTTCATATACATGACAATATTTACCATAATCTACACTGGGTTATGCAGTATCTGAGTACTGGAAGGATTTAGGATCTATTATTATATTAATGTCCATATAAACCATGAGACCCTCATAAACACCAATGGACTGGTGAGTGGTAGAGGAATGGTCCCCATGCTGACCTGCAGAAGGAATTTGCTGTGGAGTCTGCTGTCAGAATGACGACTGTAGATACAGACTATGATTCCATGGTGTGGATCCTGCTGAAACCCAAAGTCTTGGGCCATACTCACAGTAGCCAGTGAAGTTTAATGGGCATATTTGGTGCATTTACATGGATCAAATGGATCAATTTTATGAATCATGATGCATAGAGACTTATTTGGATGTTTTCCAAAAACTGAGATATAGATGGCTGTCACTAGGTTCTCTTGCATGTGCAGCTCTTACTGGATAATCCATAAAATTAATCATTGGATGAGAGCTTCTATTTCTTCTTTGTTAGAAATGTGGACTATCAGGGTAACAGTTCAGTTTTACAGGGTTATTGAGATAACTGAATGAGATAATGTCTTGAAAAGACCAAGCATAGGGCTGGGCATGTAATAAGCATTCATTAAGTGGTAACAATTGCTAAAAACCACAATAATAGTAATTATCTTAACAAAGTTTGTACACTACATCATTTGTATCACATTGTCTTTTGCCACTTTGAGGTTTCTGGTACATAATAAACATTTAACACTTTTTAAAAATGAATAAATATGAGATTATATGTTCTCTTCTTTCATTGACCAGTTTGTCTCTGCATACTTTTTATAACAGGTTTTCTTTTCTGTTTCTTGTGGATTTTCTGGGATCTTAATACATTACTTAGTTAATATTAGTTTCATAGGTGCCATAACAAAGTACTACAAACTGGGTGGCTTAAAACAACAGACATTTATTACCTCACAGTTCTGGAATTTAGAAGTCCAAGATCACAAAGTGTTAGAAAGCTTTATTCTCTCTGAAAGGGACAATCTGTAGGGAAGACACTTCCTGACCTCTTCCTAGCCTCTGGTGGTTGCTTTTGACCCTTGGTGTTCCTGGGTTTGCAGCTGCATCACTTCAATCCCTGCCTCTGTTGTCACAAGGTATTCTTCCTGTGTGTCTCTGTCTGCCCATGGCATTTTCCTCATCTTATAAGGGTAGCAGATATACTAGATTAGGGCCCACCTAATGACCTCATATTAACTTGATTACAGCTGCAAAGATTCTATTTTCAAATAAGGTTACATTCACAGGTACTGGGGGTAAAGACTTGAGCATATCTTTTTGGGGACAAATTCAACCCATGAAAATCACTACCGCTAGACTTCTTATTAAGTAAGTAATGATACATGCCCTTAAGGATAAAGCTACTGTTTGTTAGGTTTTCTGTTATTAATAGCAAATGCATCCCAAATGAGATAACCTGGAAAGGACTGGAGCCACAAGAGTACTCTTGGGACCAGGTCCAAAGTGCCACAGGAATCTTGATTACCAGGCTGGAGGCAAAATGCTGTGATTGGTACTGTCAGACCATATGTGAGGGAAAGAAAAAATAGTTTTCCAAAGAGAAGGTGAGTAAGAGGGTATTATTATCTGAAGAAGAAGAAAAGGATGCCTAGGAGACCAAAACAATACATATCAACTAGATAAACTACATGTCTAACTGTAGGGGAATGGCGCCACCTCTTAATGGAATATTACCCAGCCATTGAAAGTGTGTTTATGAACATCCCTGTAATAACAAGTAAAAATGTTTATAATAATGTTAACAAAATTATATACAAAATTTTTTCCAAATTTTCTTTAATAAAGATGATACTTTAAAGTTTGTTTTTTAGATTCATGTTTACCTTTATAAGAATTGAAAAACACATTTCCAGAATGTTCCAGAGTGGTTGTATCATTTTACACTCCCACCAACAATGTATGAAAGTTCCAGTTGTATCACATTTTCTCCAACTTTTATGTTGTTGGACTTTCAAACTTTACCTATCTAGTGGGTTTTAGGTAGTGTCTTACTGGAATATTGTTTTTCTCTTTCTTTTTCATTCTTTTTATTTTTTATTTTATTCTATTTTTTCCTGTTGTTTTTCTTTTTTTATTTCTGGATATTGTGAGGGTACAAACATTTTGGTTACATTTTATATCATTGTCTCTCCCAAGCGGAGTTTAAAGGCATGCCCTTCCCCCCCACAATGCACACCGTGTCCTATTGTTGTGAGTTTACCTCCCTAATCCCCCATCCCTGGAGAATATTACCACCATGTGAGCACCAATGTATTAATCAGTCAGTACCAATTTGATGGCGAGTACATGTGGAGCCTATTCTTCCAATCTCGTGTTACCTTACTTTGGATAATGGGCTCAAGCTCAATCCAGGAAAATATAAGAGGTGCTAGATCACTGTCGTTTCTTAAAATTGAGTAATATTACATTGTATACCTATACCAAATTTTAATAATCCACTCATGAATTGACGGGCACTTAGATTGTTTCCACATCCTTGTAATTGTGAATTGTGCTGCCATAAACATTGGGGTGCAGATGTCTTTATTATAGAATGACTTTTGCTCTTTTGGTAGATGCATAATAATGCTATTGCTGGATTGAATGGTATTTCTATATCTAGCTCTTTGAGGTATCTCCAAATTCTTTTCCACAGAAGTTGCACTAATTTGCAGTCCCACCAACAATGTAAGAGTGTTCCTGTTTCTCTGCACCCTTGCTAGCATTTGTTGTTTTGGGATTTTTTTGATAGAGGCCAGTCTTACTGGGGTTAGGTAATATCTCATTGTGGTTTTGATTTGCATTTCCCTAATGATTAGAGATGTCGAGCATTTTTTTTTATTGTTTGCTGGCCATTATTCTGTATCTTTTGAGAAATTTCTGTTCATTTCTGTTGCCCATTTATTGATGGAGTTGTTTGATTTTTTTCTCACTAATTTTTTAAAGTTCTAGATAGATTCTTGTTATCAGCCCTTTATCAGATGTATAGAGAGGAAATATTTTCTCCCATTCTGTAGGCTGTCTATTTGCTCTAATGAACAACATTAGATTTATGTAGATGAGGCAACCTTGTGCTAGCTATTGTAAAAACCAAATGTGTTGTTTATGTTGATAGAACAGTGAATGACTTATTTAGAACAAAAAACAGATATCAAAATTTATGCAAACTGAACTTGCAAGTGGAGACATTTGTCATGTGAAAAGAAACTTAAGGAGATGAAGAGATGTCAGGAGTTTTGATTGGCACAAAAGGTTTAACGATAATAGGAGACTTTTTGGAAGATGGTGGAGTAAAAACAGGCTGAAATTCTTTCTCCTGGCTACCGTAAAAGAAAAACAATAGCATTGTCTGATAAAAAGAAACTCAATAACGCTTACTGTAAGCTTAGGAAACAATGAACAAATCTAAGTAAATGCAGTGACCCTGTCTCATTTAAGCAATTCTGCAACACCGGCTGAAGAAGCTAACAGAGAGGCAGGACCAACTCCTGAAGGAGGCTTGACTCAGTTGAAAAATTTAAAAGAAATAAACAATGATTGCTAAAACAAAACAAGTTACAAAACTGAAAGACTGCAAAAAAAAATGTGGAAATTCTACAAACAGTATAAAAGGGTCACCGGTGGCTGTTAAGAGCAAAAATTAAGTACAGAAATACAGAAACTCAAGGATGTCTAAATATCCCATGAAGAGAAGTGGAAAACCATGTAAACAGAGAAAATTTATAAATAAAAGTGGCACTAGAGGAAACAGGAAAGACCAGCAGTATGAATGCTAGAATTAGGGATGCAAAGAAACAACAAATTCATTACATGAAAAAAAAAAACTTCATTACACAATTTATAAAGATCCAGAGAGTTTCATTTGAAGAATGGTCCTCAAGGAAAGAGATCTCTTTTTCCATTTTGTTGTAACATTTTGAAATGTTAGAGCCAAAGACAAGTTACCAATAAAGAAAATGAAAGAAATGGTAAGGAAAGGCGTATATTTATTCTGAGAACTATCATTTAAATGTGCAAAAATAAGCATGACTTTATTACTTCAATCCTCAGAGTTTGAAGAAGAAAAGGACTTCAAAATGGTGCGTGTTTGTGTGTGCTCATGCAAGTGCCTGCACCTGGTTTGAAAAATCTATATAAAACTAAAGGTAGAATTACTGAAATGTAGTTATCTCCCCATTGCTTATCCACTTAATATTTCTTTTTGAGGGTTGAAGAAGTTTACATACTTCACATGTAAGCCCCAAATAAAAATGGAGTTGTGTACTTTTCCTGCATTTAGAATGAAAAATTATTCATGTAGATATGCTGGTGGGGGCTGGGTGTTGGGGCAGTGGTTCAGGGAGGAACAGGAAGCTTCCTAAAAAATTACCATAAAGTAGGGGACTTAAAACAGCAGAAATGTGTTCTGTCACAGTTCTGGAGGCTAGAAGTTTGAGATCAGGGTGTCAGCAGAGCATGATCTTTCCCAAGGTTCTAGGGGACAATCGCTCCTTTTCTCTTCTAATTTCTGGTGGTAGCCAGCAATCCCTGGTGTTCTTGGTATTCCTTGGTTTGTTGCAGTGTAATTCCAATCTTTGCCTTTATCTTCACATGGTCATCTATCATCTGTTTATGTCTGTCTAAATTCCTCTTCTTATAAGAACACACTCACTGACTGGATTAGGGTCCACTCTAATTCAGCATGATCTCATCTTAACTTGATTACATCTGCAAAGACTCTATTTCCAAATAATGTCACATTCACAGGTTCTAGGTGCACAGTAATTTTGTGGAGACATTATTCAACCTAGTACACTGCTGCTGAGCCATTTTGAAAAGAATCTGACTGGATTCTACCAAAATGGGAGCAGCACCAGGAGTACTCCATGCCTGGAGGTGGAGGGAGCCATGAGCAACAGTGAAGGTGAGTAATGGGGCAACTCCAGTAGGAGAAGCCAAGATGTACAAAGGCATCCTGGTCCCAACCCTGCTCCCAGACAAGCATAGTTAGGGTGGGACAAGTAGGGGTTTACAATTACCCTGTGTTCTGTATCTCTCTGCTCACACAAGAACCTCAATATGGGCACTGTGCTCTCTACCTCCTAAATGTTTAACCACTTCCTCTCCCCAAGCTCCTTTTCATCAAATTGAAGACATAATATAAGAAAAACTACATGCATGTGTATGTGTGCTTCAAAGGACAATGCAGTGTTATACTTAACAAGGCAAGGCCTCACTCTGAGAGACCTGGAATGGAATCATGGTTTTGCCAGTTGCTCGTTGTGTGATCTTGAAAAATCATTAAACTTCTCTGGGCCATAGTATCATCACTTTAAAAATGGGGATAATGATAGCAACTTCCTCAAAGAGTTTTTAAAAGATTTTTAAAAATTATATAGTCATCTTTAAAAATGCTGCATAATAATAAGGGCAGTTAATTAATAACAAAGGGGCAATTAATAAAATTCAACATAAACTTTGCATTAAAAATAAGAAAAGTTAGAAAGTTTATTTTAAGTACAATAAAGAGTATGCACAGTATTGTACTGCATAACTATGTTTCAGTCCACGATGGACTGCAGATACAATGTTGGTCCCATGAGATTATAATGGAGCTGAAAAATTTTCATTTCCTAGTGACATTTTAGCGACTCTAACCCTGTGTAGGCCTAGGCTAATGTGTGTGTTTGTGTCTTAGGTTTTAACAAAGAAGTTTAAAAAGTAAAAACAAAAAAAATATTTTAAATAGAATAAGAATATAAAAAAAAATTTGTGTACAGCTATACAATATGTTTGTGTTTTAAGCTAAGTAGTATTACAAAAGAGTCAGAAAATTTAAAAATTGTAAAGTAAAAAAGTTACAGTAAGTTACGGTTAATTTATTATGGAAGAAAGAAAAAAACTTAAATTAATTTAGTATAGCCTAAGTACAGTGTTTATAAAGTCTATGATGATGTATAATAATGTCCTAGGCCTTCACATTTACTCATCACTCACTCACTGATTCACCCGGAGCAGCTTTGAGTCCTTCAAGCTCCATTCATGGTAAGTGCCCTATACAGGTGTACCACTTTTTATCTTTTATATCATATTTTTACTCTACCTTTTCTATGTTTAGATATATTTAGATACACAAATAGTTACCATTGTGTTATAATTGCTTAAAGTATTCAGTACAGTAGCATGCTATACAGGTTTGTAGCCTTGGAGCAATAGGGTATACCATATAGCCTAGAAGTGTAGTAGGCTATACCATCTAGGTTTGTATAAGTACACACTGTGATGTCCTCCCAACTTTGAAATCATACAACTATTAATACATATTTTTCAGTATATATCCTCATCATAAAGCAACATATGACCATATTTAAAATAAGGTATTGAGGCCACTCACAGTGTCTCAGTCTTATAAAACAAATTCCCTAGTAAACTAAGGAAAAAGAGAAATACACACATCATCAATGAGAAATAAAGTAACAGATACAAATAAAGTTGAAATCCTCAATGAACTAGATATTTTTCTAATATAACATTGAGTGATTACAAGTCATCTGATTAGAGGTAGAAAACTTTAATAGAACAAGTCTGAAAGAAGAGGCCAAATTCTTATTATTTGTAGATGATATTGTCTCTTTGGAAATCCCAAAAGAATCAAATAAATAATTCCTAGAACTATTAACAATTCAAAAAAGTGGATTTTTTACTGTAATTCTCAGCATAGCTCTTATATATAAACTATACAAAACATCAACAGCTCTCCAATAATTCAGCCAGTGAAAAATGACCAGTCTGAAGGCAGATTTTAAAAGGCCCTTGGAGAGGATAGTAGCAAAGAAGATGTTGATAACTAATTGGATTCAGAATATATAGTATTCTGATGGAAATGTGATATAACTTATTATTAGATTGGATAGGGGAAGCAGGGGATAGAATATACCTCTCCTTCCCAATGCTTCCTTGAAATAACAGAAAAAAATTCATAATATTCTTGAAATTCTACAAAGCTATAAGAGGTAATATCAGGAGACTAGAAAATTAAGAAATTATGATAAAACATAAAACAAAAAATTCAGATTGATAGTAATACTCTTCAGAGCTGAGGAATTCACAAGAGAAAAAGATTTCTACACTCTGTGAATTTTCACAGCAAAGGCCCCAGATCAGAGATAGAGGAGCCAGTAATGGAACTCAAGTTATTTAATTACAGAGTGTTATGAATGGCTGCTGTTTATTTTCCCCAGAGTGTCTGGTTGCAACATCTGTCACTCGGTTAAATTCATGAGTGGGGTCCTTTAAATAACGTGGAGTCCTTCCAGTGTAGATGCTGAGAGTGGGTACCAAAGTGACACAGAGAGGATAGTAGTCACCACAAAGGAAATGATATTAATTTGAGTAAATAAAAAAAATTAAAAATTATGAATGACAAAATACAACATATAGGAGGTTAAAAGGCAAGGAATACCATTTTCAAACATATGACACCTACAAAAAGTTAGTGTTTCTAATTATGTCAAGATTCTACACACTGATGAGAGAAAAACAAGCAACCTCTATGATTCCCTCTGCCTGCAATGTGTTTCCTCTGGTCATATGTCATACAGCTGACTGCCCACCTCTCACGTTGTAAAACACCACCTTTCCTGACCATTGTATCTAAAGCAGCCACACAGTTACATTGCACCAACCTTGTTTCAATTTTCTGTATACCTCTTATCATTACCTGGTATCCTTATTATTTCCTTTTCTTATGTGTTGTCTGCTGTTCACTTCTATTAGAATGTAAGCTTTATGAGGACAGAAACATTGTCTTGTTTACCACTTTGTTTTCTGCACATAGAATTTTTTATCTAGCTAAAAAGTCCTTTAAAAGTGATGGTAAGATGACTTTTTCAGATGTACAAAAGCTCAAAGAATTTGTCAACAGCAGATTTGCATTATAAGAATTGTTGACGTTTTTCAGGCAGAAGGAAAATTATGTCAGATGAAAGCCTGCATCTACACAATTAATGAAGAAACGCTAACGTATAGGTAAATATAGTACATTCTTCTTATTATTTAATACTCTTTAAAAATAATTGATTATTAATAAAAAATGAAATGTGGGGTATATAATATATGTAAAAGTAAGGTGTATGAAAACAATAGAACAAAATTTGGGAGGGGAAAAAAGAAAGTATACTTTGATGAAGTTCTTATACTAAGAATGAAAAAGCGTAACATCAATGGAAGCATAGACTGTGATCATTAAAGTTGCGCACTGAAACCATCCTAGTGGTTCTCAACTGGGGTGATTTTGACTTTTTCCTTCTCCAGGGAGCATTTGGCAAAGTCTGGAGATGCGTTTGATTGTTGTGAATGAGAGACTGCTACTGGCATCTAGTGGGTAAGGCCAGGGATGCTGTTAAACATCTTGCAATGCATGGGACAGTCCTCTACAATAAGAAATTTTCTAGTCCTATAGGTAAATAGTGCTGAGGTTCAGAAACCTTGCCCTAAAACAACCCCTAAAATATAAGCCAACAAAGATAAAAACGTGGAATAAAAATCATCAATTAATTTAAAAAGGAAGAAAAATAGGGGGGAGAAAGGATAGAGTAACAGGTGGGACAAATGGAAAACAATTAGCAAGACAACTATATTGATAATAACATTAAATCTATTAATCAGATGCTATCTAAGAAAAATGCACTTTAAATATAGGTACAAATAAGGTAAAGGCAAAAAGATGGAAAATATATATCATGCCAATACTAGTCAAAAGAAAGCTGAAGTAGCTGTATTAATATAAAACAGAGTAGTTTTCAGAAGAAAAGAACATCACCAGGCATAAAAAAGGTCATTTCGTAATAATAAAGTGGTAAATTAATCAAGAGGATATAACAATCTTAAATCTTTATGTATGTAATAACAGAGATTCTAAATACGTGAAGTAAAAAACTCTTAGAATTACAAGGAGAAATAGAAAATCAACAATTATAGTTCAACATTTTAATATACAAGATTTGAACAACACTATCAGCCAACAGAACTGACATTTACAGAACACTCATTCCAACATCAGTAGAATGCATATTCTTTTGAAATGCACACAGAATGTACCTAATATACTCATAAATAATCCATAGGTCAAAGATGAAATACAAAGAGAAATCAGAAAGTGTTTTGAACTAAATGAAAATGAAAGCACAACATATCAAAACTTGTGGAATGCTGCTAACGTGGCACTTGGAGAATATTTATATCACTAAATGCCTAGAAGAAAAGAAGAAAGGTATAAAAACAGTAACTTTATCTTTCACCTTAAGAAACTAGTAACTGCAAGAAGTATTAGTTCACCTTTTTTATGCCTGAGTAGTATACTTCATGGTATACATATACCACATTTTATTAATTCACTCATGTATTGATGGGCACTTGGGTTGTTCCCACATCTTTGCAATTGTGAATTGTGCTGCTATAAACATTTGATTGCAGGTGTCTTTTTTATAGAATGTCTTTTTTTCATTTGGGAAAAAGGAATTGTCTTTTTTTCCTTTGGATAAAATCTAGTAGTGCATTCCTGGATAAAATGGTAGTTCTGCTTTTAGTTCTTTGAGGTATCTCCATATTACTTTCCATAGATTGTACTAGTTTGCTGTCCACCAGCAGTGTATGAGTATTCCTATCTCTCCACATCCATGCCAACATTTGTTGTTTTGGGACTTTTGATAAAAGCCACTCTGACTGGAGTTAGGAGATATCTCATCGTGGTTTTGATTTGCATTTTCTGATGATTAGAGATGATGAGATTTTTTTCATGTTTATTAGCTATTAGTCTATCTTCTTTTGAAAAGTTTCTATTAATATCTTTTGCCAACTTTTTAATGGGGCTGTTTGATTTTTTCTTGTTGATTTGCTTGAGTTCTTTATAGATTCTAGTTGTCAGCCCTTTACCAGATGTATATCATGCCCGGATGGAACTGGAGACCATTATTCTAAGTGAAGTATCAAAAGAATGGAAAAACAAACACCATATGTATTCACCATTAGATTGAAACTAATTTATCAACACTTATGTGCACATATGGAAATAACATTCATTGGAAATCAAGCAGATAGGAGGGGCAAGTAGAGGATGGGTAAATTCACACCTAGAGGGTACAATGCACACTATCTGAGGGATGGGCATGCTTTGACTCAAATGGTACAAAAGCAACTTATGTAACCAAAATATTTGTACCCCCATTATATTCTGATATATAAATACATAAAAAATAAACTAGTAAATGAAGAGCAAATTAAATCCAAAGTAAACAGAAGGAAAATCTCAAATCAATGACTGTGCTTCTCCCTTCAAACACTAGAAAAAGAAGAGCAAATTAAACCCAAAGTAAGTAGAAGAAATAAAATAATAAAGATCAGAGCAGAAATCAGAGGAAATAGAAAAGATAAAAAACATAGAAAATCAATGAAATCAAAAGCTAGTTCTTTGAGAAGATCAATAAAATTGATAAATGTCTAGCCAAACTTATCAGGAGGAAAAGACAAAAGAAAAATTAAAAATATCAGAAATGAGGGAGATTATATTATTATAGATTCTATAGATATTAAAAAGGATAATAAGGGAATATTGTGAACAACTTTGGCAATAAATTCAACAAGTTAGGTGAAATGTACAAATTCTTTGAAAGATACAAACTGCTAAAGTTCAAATAAGAAAAAATAGATAACATAAATGGCTCTGTATTTATTAACTAAATTGAATTTGTACTTTAAAACCTTCCTACAAGGAAAACATCAGACTTAGGTGATTATACCATATACCAAACATATAATATCTATTCTATGTGAACTTTTAAGAAAATTGAAAATGAAGAAATACTTTCCAACTCATTCTATAAGGCTAGCATTACTCTTCCCAAAATGTGAAAAGGACAAAAGAAAACTATAGAGAAACATACCTCATGAACAGGAGGCAAAAATTCCAAACAAAATTTTAGCAATTTGAATCCAACAATATATTAATACTAAAAACATTATACATTATGACCAATTGTAGTATACCCCAGGAATGTAAGGTTGGCTTAACATTTGAAAATGAATCAAAATAATTTATCAAATCAAAAGGCTAAAGGAGAAAAGCCATAAGATTATCCCAATGGACACATGAAAAGCACTTGATAGTTTCTAAAATAATTCATGATAGGTTACTTGGTGGGTACAGTGTGCATTGCTTCAGTGATATAAGGACTGAAGGCCCCAACTTCCTTACAATGCAATATACCAAGTAGCAAAATTGTACTTGTACCCCATGAATATATACAAATAAAAAGTAAATGGAAAAAAATAATTCCTGTTAAAATTTTCCAGAAAAGTAGGAATACAAGGGCACTCATTTAAACAGATAAAGGGCTCTACCAAAAACCTGTAGCTAACATTATTCTTTAGAGTTAAATATTGAATGATTCTTCACTCCCCACCCCATCTAAGATTAGGAAAAAGATAAGTATGTCTACTCTCACCACTTGTACTAAACACTATACTGGAGGGTCACAATAAGATAAGGAAAAGAAATGAAAGTTATCTAGATGATTAAGAAAGAAATCAAGCTGTTTTTAATTCACAGATGACATTATCATCTAGTAGAAAATCTGAATCTATAGAAAATACTACAAAAACTAATAAACGAGTCAAGCAAGATTGCATGATACAAGATCAATATACAAAAAGCCAATTGCATTTTTATATATTAGTAATAAACAATGAGAAATTGAAATTTAAAATACCTTTTACAACAGCATGAACAAATAGCAATTACTTAAGAACGAATCTGATAAAAGATGTTCAAAACCTATACAGTGGAAACCATTATAAAAATTGCTCCTGAAAGAAATTAATAAAAACCTCCACAAATAAATGGAGAGACATACTATATTTATGGGCTGGAAGACTTGATATTGTGAAGATGTCACTTTTCCACAAGTTGATCTATAGATTCAATGCAATCCCAGTCAAAATTCCAGCAGATATTTTCTGGTAGAAATAGACAAATCAAATATAAAATTCTTGTGGAAAAGCAAAGAACTTAGAAGAGCCAAAACAACTTTTAGAAATAAGAACATAGAGAAGGAACAATACCTCATTTCAAGGCTTATTATAAAACTACATTAATTAAGACAGTGTGATATTGATATCAAGATAGGCAAATAGATAAATGGAACAGAGTAGAGTCTAGAAATAGACTCACATATACAGACACAGGATTTAAAAATTATTTTATTTTTTAATTTTTTACCTTTAAAAGTTATCACTAATTATGCATGGATTTTTGACAAACATGCAAAGACAATATAATAGAGAAAAGATTGTCTCTTCAACAAATCATGTTGGAACAATTGGATATCCTTATGTAAATAAATAAACTTAAAGCCATCTATCTCACAATATATTCAAAATTAATTTAAAATGAGCCATAGTCTCAAATTTAAAGCCCAAGACTAGAAGATTTCTAGGAAAAAATATTTGTCCTTGGATTAAACAAGGACAAATATTCTTTAGCTACCACACCAAAAGCATGATCCAATAAAGAACAAATTGATAAACTGAATGTCATTAAAATTAAAACTTCTCATCTTTGAAAGATGCTATTAAGAGAATAACAGTATAAGCCACAGAATGGAAGGAAATATTTTCAATATATATATATCTGATAAAGGACTTTATCGTAATATAAAATACTCTCAAAACTTAATTAAAAACAATAAGAAATGGCCTAAAGATTTGAATAGGCACTTCACCACAGATATTATATGGATAGCAAATAAGCACATGAAAAAATGCACAACATCATTAGTCTTTAGGGAAAGGCAAACTAAAACCACAAGGAGATACCATTTCACACCTATTGGAATGGCTAAACTTTAAACTGACCATACCAAACGTTGATAAGGATGTGAGCAATTGGCACTCTCATATACTGCTGATCAAAATGTAAAATGGCACAACCAATTTGGAAAACAGATTGTCACTTTCTTCAAAAGTTAAACAGTCCTCTACCATAAGATATAGTCATTCTACTCCTAGGTATTTACTGAAGAAAAATGAAACCTTATATTCAAAATGTCATATACGTTGTATACAAAAGTATACAAGACTTTGCAGTTCTATTTGTAATAGTCTCAAACTGGAAACAACTTAAATATCCATCAATAGTTGAATAGATAAATTATGGTATATCCAAATAATGGAATATTACTGAACTATAAAAACAAATCAACCATTGAAATATTCTACAACATAAATAAATATCAAAATAATAATTATACTGAATGAAAAAACTAGAAAGTGATATATACACATGATCCCATTTACTGAAAATTCTAGAAAATGCATACTATAGTGACAAAAGAAAATCAGTGATTGGGGATAGGGTAGATTAGGGCCAGGGAGGGTAAGAGAGTGTAAAGAGCAAGGAAACTTTTTTCACATTCATTTTTTTACATGTTTAAATTGATCCATAATATTTCACATATTTATGGGGTTCAGGTGATATTTTGTTACATGCACAGAATGCATAACGATCGAGTCAGGCTTTCAGGATATTTGAAGTATCAATCATTGAGTATCTTTTCTGTGTGTTGAGAACATTTCAAGTTTTCTCTTTTAGATTCTTTGAAATATACAATACATTAACTGTAGTCACCCTACTCTGCTATCAAACATTAGAACTTATACCTTTTACCTAACTGTATGTTTGTACCCATTGGCTAAATTCTTTCCTTGCCCCTTCCACCCACACTCCCTTCCCAGCCTCTGGTATCTATCATTCTACTCTCTACCTCCATGAGATGAATATTTCAACATAATAGTCAGGCAGAAGATCAGAAAACAATTGATCCAAATTAAAATATGAAGTCATAAGGCTCCAATAAGGTTGTCTTCACTATGTAAATGAATTCTTTTCAACAAACATTATGATTAGGAAGCTAGAAGTTTATCATGATATGCAGAAATTATATCTCTTTTCTCAAAAACAAAATCCAAAAGAGTTAAAAAGCTCTAATGAGATTTATTGGCTGTCAAATTTTAGAATCTATAAGAGACAAATTCAAGTTACTATTATGTTATTGTTATAATTGAAAAGCAATGGTAAAGCTGAAAGAATTGAGGTAAGGGAAGGAAATAGAGGTGGAGAGTAATGCAGGAGCATTAATTTCATCATCCAACATAAGGGCATCAAGAGATACTCTCTAAAGTACAAAACACCCCAAGGGCTCCCCATATTACCCAGAGTAAAAGCCAAAGTCCTCATGATGTCTTATAAGACCTGACATGATCTGTCTACTCACATAACTCTCTGATTTCATCTTCTACTGTTATTTTCTTTATATAGTCCTCTTTAGCCACTGTTGTCTTTGCTATCCCTCAGACTCCAGACGTGCTCCAGCCAAATACTCCCCCCTAGATTCCAAAGACTTAGTCTCTAATTTCTTTTAGGTTCTATTGTGCTCAAATGTCACCTTTTCAGTGTGGGCTATTCATGATCATTTCATTGAAAATTGTGACTTCTTCCTCAAAGTGTTCCATTCTCCTTCCTTGCTTTTTCTCCGTATCATTCATCGCTATCTAATGTACTATTTATTTTACTTATTTATTTACTATGTCTCCTTCTGCTAAAATATAAGCTCTGCAAGTAGGTATTTTTTCTCTCTCTCATTCACTATTATATATTCAGGGCTTAGAACAGTGCTTGACACATAATAGGTACTCAATAAATATTTTTTGAAAGAATATATGGTGATTAATTAATCATGAAACAGCTAACAACTGGTGTGCAACAGTTTTTCTTCAAACCACCTTTGGATTTCAGAAAGTTGTCTCTATATAAGTTGGTCTAATTTCTTGCCAGAGGAATATACTATTCATGTGATTGCCTAGTGCTGACATTTGCATCATCACACATGCTGTTGAGTTTCATCAGTTCAACAAGCCTCAGGAAGAACAGACACAAGATCAAGATTCAACAAAATGTTTATTATGGACAACTTCTTCCTCTTTCACTTACTTGAACTCTCATTTCTGCCTTTTATTTGTTGAAATGTATTGGATTTCCAAATCATGTCCCCAGGATTTGATTCTTTTTGTGTTTCCGTATCTACTAGTTGTCAAAGGTGGGCAATGGAATTGTTTGGGACAGTGGTTCTCAAGCCAAAGTGCATATTAGAATCACTTGTGCAATCATCTAGACCTGTTGAATCTGAATTTATCAAGGTAGAGCTTGACAACCTCCGTGTTTGACAAGTCCCCCCCACCAAAATTCTAAGGCAGCCAGCCTAGCACGTAGACATAGACTGGCTTTGAAAAACGCCAGACTGTGCTAGCAGTTCTCCACTGTTGGAATTGCTGCAGAATGGAATAACTGAAAGTAGTTAGGGGTGCTTTCAAGATCCACTAGTACAAGTGACTTTTAAGAAATCAGAAACTGTTTATGAATCACCAATCCCACATTTCAGAAAGAATAGTTCTTGGAAGAAGATATAATGAATAGAATGCATAATTACTGGGGAAGTACTACAGCAGTCATAGTCCTAGTGACTTACATATGTTGTCTTTGTGATCTGGATTTCTGAAGTTTAACATACTGTGAATACAAATATTCAATTTTATCCTATGAGGAATATATAATTATATTAATTTTATAGAGAAAGAAATTGAGGGTCAGAGAAGTTGGGAAACTTGGTCAAATTCACCAACAGAGCAGGATTCTAACCTAGGGAGAGCAAACTCTGGAATATAGCATTATACAATACTGCTCCCTCCTTCTAAAAAGAGGTAGAAACATGGTGAGGTTAAAAGTGATTAATAAGGTCTTTCCTATCAACTTTCACAGTACCTGGTCACCACCTGTGATTATTTTCTCATCAATGATTACTGGAACTCAAACTTCAACTTGCTTGCCTTGGCTTCTGTTTTGTGTCAGAGCTTGAATTTTTGTAACTCTTTCCCTTAACAGAATCCCCTCAGAGTGTCTCAATTCTGTTGGATGAAATGCCTCACCTCATCTGCTTACAGGGCTGCTTTGACCTGGAATGCCTAGCCCGCTCATCTTGGTTTCTTTAACTGGCTTGAATTCAGTCTTCACTCTGCTGCCTCTGCCTGGTTCAGAAAGAAAGAAAAACAGAAAAGGCTTCTGCTTGCTACCTGCTGGCATTCTGCCACATTCTTCATTTCCATTTGGGCCTGGCTATTTGGGCCATGACTTTAGTAGTGATACCGGCCTTGCTTTGACTTCTTAGCCACTTCTTTTGCTTGTTTTCCTTTCTTAAACACAATTAATCATGAACTGGGTCCTTACTGCTTTGAGCCTTATAGTGTTTCTGTTTTTGCAGTCTGCTACAGTCCAGTGCTTAAAGAGGCCAAGTTTGTTTTCCTTCCTGGGCCTTTTTAACAGCACAGACCAGCAGAATTATCCTAAGCTTTGGAATGCTGTGATGTCTACAAAATGGAAGGCCAGATCACTACCCCATCAGGGAATAATTTCATAAATTTGGACTCTATTTGTACTTCTATGATAAGGCAATGAATATAGTCATATGTTGCTTAATGGCAAGAACATGTTCTGAGAAATGTATCATTAGGCAATTTTTTCATTGTGCCAATGTCATAGAGTGTTCTTACACACACCTGGATGGTATAGCCTACTACACACCTAGACCATATGGTATATAGGCTATTGCTCCTAGGCTACAAACCTGTACAGCGTGTTACTGTAATGAATAGTGTAGAAAATTGCAACACGATGGTAAGTATTTGTGTATTTAAACATTGAAAAGGTAATACATTGTGCTACAATGTCACAATGGCTACAACTTCACTGGAGACAGGAATTTTTCAGCTCCATTATATTCTTATGAGACCACCATCATATATACAGTCTGTCATTGACTGAAACATTGTTATGTGGCACCTAAGTGCAATCTGTTTGTCTTAAAGGGACTCTTTTCTTTTAAGCCAAGAGTTCCACTAAATAAACATTTAAATCTCTGGCTGTCATATTTTTCAGGGAGGATGTATTAGCATAGGCTAAGTTAGATAGCAGTAATAAAAACAGAGAAATCTTAGTTGTTCCTATTAACAAATAAATGTCTTTTTCATGCCCGTGCTACAGGTACATCACAGGTTGGCTGAGGACTCTGCATCATGCATCCTTATTCCAAGATCTAGGCTGGTGTAGTATCCACCATCATGAATTTTGCAGTAGTCACAGAGGAAAAGAATGCTCTGGAAAATGTGTCTTTTTCTTAAAATTTCCTCCTTAACAGTGTGACACATCACTTCCATCTACATTTTATTACCCAAAGAAAGTCACGTGGCAACAACTGACATCAAGGGGTCAGGAAAGTACAATTCTATCATGTGCCTGGAAGTGCAGAGAGCCAGAAATATCTGGCGGGAAACACGAATAACTGCCACTAGGGCTTGGGTGAGAACTACTACCCACCGACAGTGCAAAGGGCCTTACATTGGTGAGCAAGTGAACATGATGATCTTTTTCAAGTTAGAAATGAATAGTAAACCATGTCAGTAAGCATCTACTTGTTTCTCTACTGTAAGCTCCTTGAGAGTAAGGATATTATCTAAATATTCTCATTGACATGACATGGCCTACTGGCTTTGGAATCAGACTGGACCCCATGATTTATTTGTTGTGTAAACCCGTTGTTTTTTCTGGGGGGACAAAATAGATCATTGTAGCCCCTAACACCCCCCCAGAGCCTGCAGTTGTATCCAGAGAATAATTGCTACTTTTTACTGACTGCCCTTGGAGTTTAAGACTGGAATTTTTATGTTTTGGCAGAGATCAGCTACTTGTTCAACATACTGTTTTTTCTTTTACTTGGGCATACAACTAGACTATACACAGTTAGGTGTGGCCATATACCCAGCTAGATTGAGTTCTAGAACTGAAATGAGAGTGAAGGTGTTGTTTACCACATCCTGGCTAGACTATTGCACCCTCCTGTGCACGATTTTCAGCATGATTTTCTCCTCCACTAATTTAACGCAGGCAAGCATGGTGACCTCAGATGAAGGTAGCAGAGCCATAAGATAGAAGAAGCTTGGATCCCTAAATCGTTGCTTGGAGGAAAGCCATCTGTCAATCAGGAACAGTCATTTTAGACTCCACTCAAACAAGAAAGAAACTTCTAACATGTTTGAGCCATTATTCTTTTTGGTTTGTTTGTTATGGGAGCCAGCATTTCCTTAACTAATACAGATGTCTTTGACAAAATCTTAGTAAACTTTGAATGAGGCTCTCTGAGGAGCCAAGTTGCTTGCAGTTTTTGGTAGAAGGCTCTATGAGAAAAGGTTGGGAGGAAAGGAGAGGTAGAAGAACAGAAGGTCTCTCTTCGAGATGGATACTCAGCCCCAGTCAACTCCAACTCTTTAGAGAGAGCTGATGCAACGGGGTGGGGAGTGTGAACAGAGTCTTAGGCTCTCTGGAGAGCCTCAGTGTCTTAGTGATGGTGAGTTGAGGGCAGTGTGCAGGTAGACAATAGCCACATCAAATGTGAGGAATTCGTGCCCTCAAATTTTTTTCTGCCACAGGCTGGAAATCTCCACTATAAGAGTAGTTCCTCTGAGCTTTGGCATTGATTCCAGAAGAGTTTGTTAAATTGTATGTAAATTATCAAGCAGCATAACTAATAAGCCCCTAAGCATGATTTAACTAGCAGGCAATGTCTGCAATGCAAGGAAGCTAGGGATGAGGGGGGAGGAGACTGAACACAGCAAGTACATTTGGGAACCTCAATTCCAGTCCTGTCCTGGCCATCTTGGTGTGTTAGTTTGAGCAAGCCCTTGTGGCTCTGTTTTTCAACTTCCTCTTTTTATTCCTCTGTATCCTTTTAGATTCAGCTCAGATGTCACCTGGGTGAGATATCCTGGTAAAACGTGCCCCTCCTCTATTCTCCCACAGAGGCTCATTGCACTGCAGCACCATGATTGTGCAACTTCCCAGCTGGACTGGATGTTCTTAAAAGCAGGAACTACATCTTACTTGTTGAATCTCCAGCATGTGGCCAGGGTTTGGCATATTAAAGATGTGTTGAATGCACTAACAACTTATTTTTCTGGGGAGTCTGTGTCCCATATAATGGAGGGATCAGGGCAATCTTTATCCCAAAAGATGGGATCCAAGCTGGGACCTAAAGGAAGGGAAGAGAAGAGGGAAGCTGAATTCTAAGCAGAGGGCATCACATGAGCAGGGCTCTCTTGGGACTGGTTCTGAAGTAGCCTTCAAAAGACAGTGGAGTGACCTAGAAGTCTCTTGAATCTTGGGTGACATAGCCCTCTCTCAAGCCCTCTCTATGCAGACACTGGGGAGAGGATGGTGGGACGGAATCCTGCACTATTGCCCCCCGGGATGCCCTGCCACCTCAGCGCTGTCTGGCCATTGTCCTCAGACTCGAGCTGTCATCAGTAATGCCGATGTCCAGGGGATAAGATAAATAAATAAAACTCTATTAATATCAGCTCCATTAGAAACACAGGAAATAAATTAATGTTTGCCAAATGGGAAAAGAAAAAATCAATAGGGAAAGAAATATTATTTTTAATCTTCTCAGAAGGTTTTTATAAACAACAGAAAGGGAAAAAAATAAAAACCATGAAAAAGGATCTGCCATCATCCTTTTAACCTTTATTTATTATCACTCATTCTACATCATCCTGAACTGCATGATAATTTAAAATTTCATTTTAATTTCAATGTATCATATAATTCAACCTAGCCTTTTACAACATATTTTTTTTTACTTAAAACTTTTAAAATGTATTGGAAGGAAATACAACCATGGGGAGGGAGGGTAAGAAGTCTTATAACCTTCTAGAGTAGTCATTTAATTTCTGAGATTAAAAGGTCTGTGCAAAAATATGATAACACTAAAAGCAACAAACATGAACAGTGTGAATGTTCCTAGATGGTGTACTGGACCCTGTAGAGTGGCTATAGCTGGACTGACTTTCCTCGTCCTTCTGTGCTTTCACTTGAATGCAAATTATTTTAGCCATTTTAGTTGTTTTTATTCCTTCATTTGCTTCTACCATGTTTTGTACATTCTTCTTTCTGGGACTTGTCCTGTCCATCTTACCTGAGAGATTTCTAGAGTTTAGGGAAACACTCACGTTAGTAGCTAGCATTTATTTTTATTTTTTAACTGATAACCAGAGAGACAGATTCAGCTACATTTGTTGAGCACATACTTTGTTAAGTTCCATAAATGCCTTTTATTATTAAATTATCACTGCCTTGTGACAGGAGGGCTATTATTGTCCACATTTTATAGAAGAAAACTGAAGCTCAGATTGGATGAGGAAACTGCCCAAGGTCACATAGTTGGGAAGTAGAAGAGATGTGAGCCCTAGCCTGGCAGATGCCAGGTAGAGACCTAGGCTGTGCTTTTAGACTCATTAAAAGGGGGCTGATTTGTGGGAGGGACCAGGGAGGTGCTTGACTTCCTTTCTCCCATTGCCTCAGGCTCTTGCACTAGAGACCCATCTACCCTGGCTCTCTTGAGAGATCAATTTTCTGAGCAAATAACTTATGGAGAGGAAGCATGCTCTGTGTGACCCTCCAGCTTCACAGTGAGGCTGACCCTGTAACACAGTCAATTGAGACCTTCATTTTGCCCTGAAGCCTCCATCCTGGCCTTTGCCCTGGTCTCACTACACTACTGGCTGTGGGCAAATCTGAGTTAGCCTGTGGTTGCTTTTGTCAGAGAGGTGTGCTGCCAGGCTGAGCAGGTCATCTGACTATTTACTGTGCTCATTCATTCATTTACTCATTCAGTCACTACGTTAGGATAGGTTAGGTTATGCTGAAATAACAAACAACCCCCTCCCTATCCCCAGAACTCAGGGGTTTAAAACAACAAAAATTAATTTTTCCCTGATATATGTCTAGTGCAAGTTGCCAGAGGGCTTTTGTTCAGCTTCCAAGTTGGCATGTACTTCCCTGACATGCAAGGAAGGGAGCATGCAGCAGTGGTAGGGGGCAGTGAAAATGATGAATCATGTACTGTCTCTTAGAGGTTCCATTTGGAAATGATCTGTGTCACTGCTCTTACATCTCATTGGCTAAAGCAAACCACATGACCAAATGCATCTAGAAGGACATGAACTGAAGTATCTGTGAACAGCCTTGATGACAGCCATGACACTGTGCTAGGCAATGTGAGTATTGTGGAAAGTCTTCAAACTAGTGGTGCGGGCAGTTAATGAACCTGTTAATAAAGAAGTATGGAGTACAGTTTTAAGTAGAATTGAGTGCTATGAAAAATTAAAGCAAGGAAGAGTAAAGAGTAATGAAGGCAATGGGTAGAGGAAGCTTTTTTAGATAAGGTAGTCAGGACAGACCTCTCTGAGAACATGGCATTTGAGCTAATAATTGAAGTGAAGATGAGCCGCAAAAAGATCTAGAGGAATATTTTAGGAAGCAGGAACAACATATGCAAAGGTCCTGGGGTGGGAATGGGCTTCACCTGTTAGAAGAATAGCCCCAAACACCAGAAGGGTGTTAGTGAAAAAGACCAGAAGGAGTGCCATGAGAGAGGGGAGAGTGGTTGGCAACAAGGAGAGGGAGAAGCCGGGTCACAAGAGCCTTGTAAGTCATGATAAGAGTTTTGAATGTGATTCGAGTGTGATGCAAGCCTTTGAAGGGTTTTTAAACAAAGGAGTGGTGTGATTTGATTTATAGTTTTTAAAAAATTATTTAGATGTTCCTAGGAGAAGAAACTGCAGAGGGCAAGGGTGTAGGTGGCAGGACCACTCAGGAGGCTACTGCGTCAGTCTGGCATCCTCTTCTCTTCCCTGGGCAACCAGAGACAAGTGGAGATGATGTGGACGTTTCTGCCCCTCGAGCTGCTCTCCCCACCTTTCACTGGGCCATCCATCTACAGAGGGGAGGCCTGGCTCAGGGGATTCTTCCTGGGGGATGCACGTCTTCCACCCATAGCACAAGCACGGATTTTCAGGGGAAGAATGGCACTTAGACTTCAGATGTTTCCCCCTAATTCAAGAATATAGAAGACATGGCTGCAAGGAGTGAACTGAGCCCCATGAGATCTGTTTACAGTGGCTGAGAGCCAGCCCCACATTTGATTGCCACAATTTTTCTCTACAATTATGACTGAAAAATAAATTCCCTGCTTTTTAAAAAAATTACTATTTTTAAAACTCCTAAACAATTAATTTGCTTAATGCTGCCCTGTCACAGATGATGTGTTTCACCCAATGCTTTGGCACAAGAGTTAGGCATAAGGCGCCTCATATATTTGTGTCAGGCTTCATCATCAGTGGCGTTTGTCAGGGGCTGCTTAAGTGACAGCCACAAAACTCCTGATTGTATACCTAGAATTACCTATTATGGCAGAGGCGCTCACGGCTCTATCTGCCATCAGTGATTTGTATGTTTTAGCTGAAATGGGCACGAAACAAATCTGGAAAGAAGTAGATATCCAAATTAGTTCTTTGACCAACCTTTCACAATGCAAAAAGGCATTTTCTCTGAAAGTTTCTTTGTGGCATGTTTACTTGGGGCATTTGTTTGCTGTCTCTATTCTTTTCTCTGCCCAAGTGTAAGCACTCAGGCTCAGTTAAGCCCAGGGGAAGGAGCCTAATTCAGGAATTGCAAATGATTTTCAATTAGAGTGGATTCATGTCTATTATTTCTGAATCTAGCCCAAATTGGCATTCAATCCTCAAGAGCAAAAAAAAGAAATAGATAAACTTCCTTAACATTTGTCCAAAACTCAATCTGACATTTTCTTGGGTTAAATCTGAATTATTATGGAAAAAAATAGTGCATTAAATTAATGGAAAATAAGAAAGACAGAATATGCATACCCTTGCCTCTTCCAGAAATATATTGTGATGAATGCAGTGCCTATTTCATTTTTAAATTTTATTTTTCAAATAGATAATATTTTTCATGCTTTAGAAATCAAAATAATATATGTATGTATCTGAGAAATAACAATTTTGGATACTTTTTTCTTTGTATTTTGAAATAATTTTGGATTAATAGAACGCTTGCAAAGACAGTACAGAGTTCCCAATATACCATTCACCCAGCTTCCCCTAATGTTAACATCTTACATAGCTACAGTAAATTTGTCAAAATTAAGAAATTATCATACGTACCATACTAATGACTAAACACTTTATTCAGATTTCACCAGTTTTTCCATTCATTTTTTTTTTGTCTTTTTAAAGCTCCAATCCAGGATACCACATGCCTTTAGTTGTCTCCTGATCCGTGACAATTTCTCCATATTTTGTTGTTTGCCATGACCTTGACAGTTTTGAAGAATACTGGGAAGATATTTTACAGAGTATCCCTCAGCTGGGATCCTCCTGATATTTTCTCACTGTTTGACTGAACATGTGGGTTTTAGGAAAGAACACTGCAGAGGTAAGGTGCCCATCTCATTGCATCACACCAGCGTACACGATATGTTAGCATGGATCACTTGGTTAGGCTAGTGTCTGTTGTCTTCTCGGTTTCTCTGCTGTAAAGTTGTTATTTTTTCCTTTCTGTATTCTATGCTGTGGACATCTCATTAAGTCCAGCTTCACACTCTAGCTGAGGAGAATTAAATTCTACCTCCTGGAGAGGGGTCTATCTACATATATTACTTGAAATTCTTCTGTAAGAAATATTTGTCCATTATTCCCACATTTATTTATTCAACTGTTTGTTTATATCGATATGAACTCCTGGAAATTTATAAGTTATAAACTAATATTATTGTAATCAACGTTGTTATTCAAATTTTTCCAACTTTGAACAATTTGAAAGTTCTTTTTAGTTGTCTTCCCAGTCCTTTTGACATGACTTTATCCTTTGCTTTTTTTTCCTTTTGATTATTTTCTTGGTTTCTGACTTGATAAGATGCTCCAGGCTCATCTTGCAGTTTTCCTCCCTCTGCCGTAGAATCAGCCATTTTTCCAAGGAGACTTGTTTCTTTTATTGGAGAGTGGTATTTAGAAATCAAAATTTGGGCAGTAGGTGTGCTTGTTGCTACTGAGATGTCACTGCTTTTAGCCCTATTCAGTGAACAGAGCTAGAAAATATATGTACAGACAGACCTCATTTTATTGTGATTCACTTTCTTGGGCTTCCCAGAGTTTTTCTTATTTATTTCAAGAAAATATGAGAGTACAAACATTTTGGTTGCATTTTATATCTTTGCCTCTCCCTAGCAAGGGTTAGAGGTATGCACTTCCCCTCCACAATGCTCACCACATCCCTCAGATGTGGATCTACCCACCAACCCCTGAATCCCTGGTGATCACCACCACCATTTGAGTACCATAGTGTTAATCAGTCAGTACCAATTTGATGGTGAGTACACTACCTCTCACCTCTCACAAAAATCCACTCAAGATGGATAACAGACTTCAACCTAAGGCATGAAACCTTAAGAATCCTAGAAGAAGATGTTGAGAAGACCCTTTCAGACTTTGTCCTAAGCAAAGAATTCTTGAAGAAGATCCCCAAAGCAATCACCGCAGCAGCAAAAATAAACAAATGGGATCTGATCAAATTAAAAAGCTTCTGCACAGCCAAGGAAACTATCATTAGAGCAAATAGACAACCTACAGAATGGGAGAAAATATTTGCTCTCTACACTTCTGATAAAGGTCTGATAACAAGAATCTATTTAGAACTCAAAAGAATTAACAAGAAAAAATCAAACAACCCCATCAAGAAATGAACAGAACAACAGAAATGAACAGAAAATTTTCCAGAGAAGACAGAATAATGGCGAGCAAACGTATAAAAACATGTTCAACATCTCTAATCATTAGAGAAATGCAAATCAAAACCACAATGAGATATCACCTAACCCCAGTGAGATTGGCCTCTATCAAAAAATCCCAAAACAACAAATGCTGGTGAGGATGTGGAGAGACAGGAACACTCTTATACTGCTGATGGGACTGCACATTAGTGCAACCTTCGTGGAAAAGAATTTGGAGATACCTCAAAGAGCTAATAATAGAAATACCATTCAACCCAGCAATAGCATTATTAGGCATCTACCCAAAAGAGCATAAGACATGCTATTATAAAGACATCTGCACCCAAATGTTTATGGCAGCACAATTCACTGTTGCAAGGATGTGGAAACAACCCAAGTGCTCGTCAATTCATGTGTGGATTATTAAAATTTGGTATATGTTTACAATGGAATATTACTCAATTCTAAAAAACGACAGTGATCTAGCACCACTCATATTATCCTGGAATGAGCTTAAGCCCATTATCCAAAGTGGGGCTTTCCAGAGTTTGAGTTTTTTTACAAGTTGAAAGTTTGTGGTAACCCTGCATAAAACAAGTCTATCAGAGCCATTTTTCCAATAGTATGTGCTCGCTTTGGGTCCCTGAGTCACATTTTGGTAATTCTCACAATATTTCAAACTTTTTTATTATTACTATGCATTTTATGATGATCTGTGATCAGTGATATTTGCTGTTGAAATTGTAATTATTTGGGGGCACCATGAACCATGCAAACTTGACCAAAAATTGTTGTGTAGTGACTGTTCCACCAACCAGCTGTTCCCCCATCTCTCTCCCTCTCCCTGGCCCTCCCTGTTCTTTGAGACACAGCAAGTAGGCCAATTAATAACCCTACAATGGCATCTTAAGTGTTCAAGTGAAAAGAAGACCTATACATCTTTCACTGTAAACCAAAAGCTAGAAATGATTAAGCTTAGTGAGGAAGGCGTGTTGAAAGGTGAGATAAGTGAAAAACTAGGCTTCTTGTACCAAAAGTTACCAAGTTATGAATGCAAAGGAAAAGTTCTTGGAGGAATTTAAAAGTGCTACTCCAGTGAACACAAGAATGATAAGAAAGCAAAACAGCCCTATTGCTGTTGTACTGAATGTTTTAGTGGTCTGAATATGAGACCAAACCAGCCACAACATTCCCTTAAGCCAAAACCTAAACTAGAACAAGGCCCTAACCCTCTTCAAGTCTATGAAAGCTGAGAGAGGTGAGAAAGCTGAAGGAGAAAAGTCTGAAGCTAACAGAGATGGTTCATGAGGTTTAGAGGAAGAAGCAGTCTCCATAGCATCAAAGTGCCAGATGAAGCAACAAGTGCTAATGTAGAAGCTGCAGCAAGTCATCCAAAATGTCTAGCTAAGACAACTGATTAAAGTGGCTACATTAAACAACATATTTTCAATATAGATGAAACAGTATTCTATTGGACTAAGATACCATCTGGAACTTTTATAGCTAGAGAGGAGAAGTCAATATCTGGCTTCAAAGTTTCCAAGGACAGGCTGACTGGTGACTTTAAGGAGCTAATGCAGCTGGTGACTTTAAGTTAAAGCCAATGCTCATTTGCTTTCTAAAAATCCTAGGGCCCTTAAGAATTATGCCAAATTTGCTCTGCCTGAGCTCTATAAATGGAAAAACAAAGCCTGGATGACAGCACCTCTGTTTATAGCATGGTTTACTAAATATTTTAAGCCCACTGTTGAGATCTACTGCTCAAAAAAAGACTCTTTTCAAAATAATATGTTAATTGACAGTGTACCTGGCCACCCCAGAACTCTGATGGAGATATGCAAGGAGATTCATGCTATTTTTGTGCTAACACAATATCCATTATGCAACCCATGGATCAAGGAGTAATTTCAACTTTCAAGTCTTATTATTTAAGAAACACATTTTGTAAACATGGATAGTGATTCCTCTGATGGATCTGTGAAAAGTAAATTGAAAATGTTCTGGAGAGGATTCTTTGTTCTAGAGGCCATTAAGAACATTTGTGATTCATGAGAGGTCAAAATATCAACATTAGCAGGCGTCTGAAAGAAGTGGATTCCAACCCTCATGGATGACTTTGCAGAATTTAAGACTTCAGTGATGGATGTCACTGCAGATGTGATGGAAACAGCAAGGGAACTAGAATTAGAAGTGGAGCCTGAAAATGTGACTGAATTGCTGCAATCTCATGATAAGACTTTAGTGGATGAGGAGTTACCTCTTATGGATGAGCAAAGAAAGTGGTTCCTTTAGATGGAATCTATTCCTTGTGAAGATGCTTTGAACATTGTTGAAATAACAACCTGGATTTAGAACACTACATAAACTTAGTTGATAAAGCAGCAGCAGGGTTTGAGAGGATTAACTCCAATTTTGAAAGAAGTTCTGTGTGTAAAATGCTATCAAATAGCATAACATACGACAAAGAAATCTTTTGTGAAAAGAAGAGTCAATTGATGTATCAAACTTCACTGTTGTCTCTTTTCAAGAAATTGCCACAGCCATCCCAACCTTCAGCAACCACCACCCTGATCAGTCAGCAGCCATCAGCATTAAGGTAAGAAGGTAAGACCAGCAAGAAGATTAGGACTTGCGAAAGGCTCTAATGGTCATTAGCATTTATTAACAGCAGCATATTTTAAACTAAACTATGCATTTTAGACATAATGCTATTGCACACTTAATAGATTACAGTATAATGTAAACATAATTTTTATATGCACTGGAAGACTAAAATATTTGTGTGACTCACGTTATTGCAATGTTTGCTTTGTCGTGGTGGTAGGGAACTGAACAGGCAATATCTTTAAGGTATGCCAATGTGTATACTAATCCAGGTATATATACAAATCTCCCTATCTCTTAAAAACAATCAGGAGTTTACATTTACATCTCTGACTCTAATCCAGCACCACAGGATTTATTGTTGCCTTCTGTAGCTTATTTGTAACATCTTTCTATGACAGGGTGGAAACTGGCTCCTACTGTCTATACTGTATTTGCAGTATAGACATTTGTTCAATTCTAGCATACACGTAGATTCAAGATTGCTTACCCATACACCTATTAGAAATAAATTTATCAACTAGAATACAGTGTTAATGTACAATCCTTTTTGTCTCTAGCCTTCGCATCCAGACCACACACCATTTTCCAAAGCTATTTAGGTCAGCTCCTTTTTACTCCACTCCCTTCTGTGAAGGTATGTCATATATTGCTAATACACTTAGATTCATTTGTCTCAGTCTGCATCCCACCCTGGGATCCCTCAACATTCTGGTTTATTGTCTTTTAAATTAGCATACAGTAACATTCATGGTGTATGGCATACAGCTCTATGAGTTTTCACAAATGCCTCCACCACCCTAGGACCATACAGAGCTGACGCGCCCTTGTGTGGCCTTTTGTAGTGAGCCCTTCCTCCTCCCCCAAATAACCACTGATTTGTTTTCCATCCCTGTAGTCTTATAGATACTTAAATTTTTTTCTTCATAATATTTTAAAATTGAAGTAGCTCCCTATTACATGAACTTAAACATATCATAGTCCACATCCTCTCAATGTTGAATATGCTAGTAGACACCTACCAGCAGTGGGAAAATAGCACAATGTGGGCTGCAGAGTCAGACTGCTTGGACACACAGCAGATTGGATACTTACTAACTATAGGACTGTGATCAAGTTCCTTAACATTTCAATGTCTCAGTTTCTTTTGTCTAAAATGGGGATAATACTAATAATGATAATTGTTTCCTAAGATTGCTGTGAGAAAAATAATGAACCGATACATATAAAGTTCTTAGAATGAGGCCTGGAACATAGCAAGTACTCCAAAAATGTTAGTCACTATTATTATCATTATTATTACTAATCTATAAGCTGAGTGTCCTCATTAAAAATGAACAAAATTCCTCTTCATTAAGTATTTCATCTACTAAATTACACGTAGAAAATCTGGGGGATAGGGAATGGAAACTTTATCCTTTTCCCTGCTGATTGTTCCTTCTGTTTTCTTTATAGTTTAACTCTTGCTCACTATACAAATAAAGCACACATATAAGAATTTATTCATGACTTATTTACCATAATGGCGACTGAGCCTCTCTTTACTTGTTACTGCTGGCACATGGTGGATACTCAACACCTAATTGCAGAGTGGATGAATGAGACCTTCCTGTGTGCTGGTGGTCCTTGAAAATACAAAGATGAATAGGTTCTAGTCCCTTGGTTGAGTATGGGAGGCAGGCAGGCAGGCAAGTGCTATGACCAACACCTTCCAGAGGCAAGTCCAGCTGGCTTTTCCTGGGTGGGATGCAAAGTTGGCACTTAGAGACAGGTCTCAAAGGAAGATTGAAAGCCACTATGTGGACAAGATGGCTTGTCGCATTCTACGTGAGGACCTAACATGTGTTAGGTGTCTGAAAGCTTGAGTGATCCCAATATGTTCTGCAAATGGTGAGTAGTCTGTTGTGGCTCAGGGTGGAAGTTTATTAATGGGAGGCAAAAGCTGAGCCCAGCGTGGAGGCCAAGGCCAGATCTTGATGGTTCTTATCTTCCATGCTGAGGAGCTTAGACTCCTTTCTGAGGGCAGTGGAATCTAAAGAAGCCTTTTTGATTAAGGGAATGGAAAGGCTAGATTTGTGTTCAGTGGATCAATGAGGCAATTAGTGTCAGTGGATAAGAGGCAGGGAGCATTTCAGAAGCAGGGAGGCCACCTGGAAGCTGTTGGAGATATCTAGGAGAGAGGTGTCTGGGGTCTGAAGTGAAATAAGGGGTGGGTGGGGAGAAGCGATGGGAGGAGGGTGGTTGAAAGAAATTTTGACGGTAAATTTGACAGGATTTTCAGATCAATTGTATACAGAAGACTAAGGACAGGAAGGAGTAGAGAAAGTGACAGCTAATATGTCTACTTAGGAAAACTGCTGGATGAGTAGGTTTTGGAGTAGAAGTAGGAGTGAGAGGATGAGTTCAGGTACACACAGATATTCAGATTGCTTACACCTGTGCACATGTGCATATATGCCATTCGGCCACTAATAATTCCTGATATTAATAAAACAAGAAACACAGAATCAAAAGTGACACAGGGGCTTATATCAATGCTTGAAATGAACATAAAGAAAAGATGTGTCTTCCCAAGAAGGTTTAGATTATGGTAGGGGCCAAAAGAGTAATTAGGTACATTGTCACTGGCTTGCAAGATGAACTAGCCCTGCTTTGTCTTCAGTCATCTCTGCTTGGCATGACCTTTTCCCTCTAATGGTGAACTTCAATAGATAAAGTAATATCCTTTGTCTATGGGTATGAAACCCCTGTCCACTGCCCACAAGAGAGACTCCCTGAGTCTCTGTTACCGCTTGGGTGGTGACATTTTCACAGCAGCAGCTGGCCAGGACTACACGTGCAGCCAGAGACTGTAGAGCAGAAGGAAACTGCTAAATGGCTTCCATACGAATAGAGGCCCTGTGACCTTCCCCTTGATAATGAGGCTCTAATCAGTGGAGCAAACCAGCTACACTAGGCAGAGGATGCTTATAATGTAGTCACTGCCTGCTTCCCTGGAATAATGTGCCCTGTGATATAATGTTGAAATGAAACGCTAAATTCAGAAGAAAGGCCATATATTATGGAAAGTCAACACAACACACAGAGGAGAAGAGAATGAGGCCTTCATCCTGACACCTCGAGGGAAGCAGGGAGGCCTAGGCCTTTAACCAGGCCAGCTATCCCCTTGCCTATCACGTGTGCTTTGCAGGGGAGGTGGGAGTCAGTCTGCACTCAGTGCTGCCAGGAATGTAATAGGATGGCTTTGTGTCAAGCAAGGAAGCACGTTTATTATATAGAGTCTCTTGCTCCAAGCTGCAGATGAGAAAAATCCTCTAATCTCACTCAGTTTTAATCCTGGATTAAGGAAGATTTATTAATAAAACACTAGTAAAATCAAGAATAGTTTGCAATTATCTTTAACTTTTCTTACTTACATTACAGTATATGGTTTTAAAAGTACATACAGATGAAGTATGTTTTAAATCCCCCACACCCTTGAGGAAAGAGTTCAGGAAAATTAAGAGTGCCAACAATAAAGTGACTGCTAGAAAACTCAAGGAAGAGAAGGAACGAGAGCAGGAGAGAATGGCTTAATTAGAATAATAGTTTCAATTTTTACGTAAACAGGCTAATCCAAATCAGAAAGATGACGCCAAACTGTGCTGACATGGAAAGGAATGCTGAGTTTTTAAAGATGAATTTGCATATGTTGAGCTCAGACACAGGTGTGCCGACCCAGACCTTCCCTCCCACCTCAAGAGAGAGCTGCATTATCTTTGCAGACAAGTATTTCTGGGGCAAGGCAGGGAGAATTAGCTGTCATCTTGCATCAGCTTCACGAACAGAGCTCAGCCAGAAAGAGCATCACATACTGGTGAATCTGTGGAAACTTGAAGGGGATAGTCATGGTTAGACCTTGCTGAGCCTCACTGTCTGAACAGTTTGCAGCTCCAGGAAATGCCTCAAGTGCCTATTTTTCTTTTTTCTAGAAGATGGGCTGTTACTGGTGCAAAACAGCGCAGTTGGAGGCTAAGGTAGCCATGCTCCTCTGAGTCCCTGTAAGGGTGCTTGAGTAGCAACCATCTGTGAGAATTCATCACTTTCTAAAACACGCTTTCTGTGTAAACTTGTCCAAATTCATTTTTGCCTTGTCTTAGATTTAGTTGTTCCCAGTTCCTCCTTCCCCAGGAAGCACCCAGACAGAGCCTCTCTTCCCTGGGGACTGATGGAGGAGGTAAGGGAAGGGGCATAGAAACAGCTATTCACAACCATCCGTAAGCAGGACCCAGTTTTACATATATGTTTTGTTTGTTGTCACAGACTTGGCTCAGACAATATTGTGGGAGAAAGAGTACATTTCACATAACAACCCAGATTTCTCACTCCTGGAAAATTTGAGAGCTGTGGTTATTCTGGGCTACATTCCCACTAGATGATAATCTGCAGGAGATCAGAAACAGCTGTACCATTAGGTTCGGTGGTATGCACAAACTGCCTCGCAGGCCACACCACTCCCTGATTACCACTCATCATTGAGGCCAAGCGTCCACGCCATTGATAGCTCTTCCCGTGCTGTTGTTCACCTTATAGAAAGGAGGAATCGACTATTTCTTGTTCCCAGGTTTCTCTCAGGGAAACAATACACTACAGGGGCTATATGATGCATCGCTATGCTTCACTCATTTATGGGACTTGCTTGGACCCTGGAGACATCTGCTTTTGTAATCCCTACAAGTCTAGACATGTAGACTCATGAGAGAGCCTGAGCTCATTGGAAATTAGCAATAGCGTTACAGCATATACCATAACACACATTTCTCTGCCCAAACCACCAAGTTTCAGTTAGGAGCCATCCCTTTTTCCCATCTCTTCAGTTCCATCACCAGCTCTGGCAATTGATTCTCTTTTCAGAGCCATTTTCACAAGGATAAAGTGTCCAATAACTTCTTGAGGGTTATCATGTCCTTGACTCAGAGTAAATATGTGGGTGTGTGCAGCAGTAGGCTCGCTCATAGGGTTCGTAACTTGCTGGACTTTCTGCCACCACCTTCCTGCAGAACAGCGTTCACTGTTACAGAACCAATACCTTGGATTTGACTAGATGCCATGGAACCTTGGGGACACCAACTTGTGAAAATCATGAATGTCAAATCTACAAACCCCCTTGATAAAATTGTGGAGAATAATTTCCTAGAATTCAGTATAGCTATGGGAGATTCAAAACATCTTGAAATTGTATGCAAAATTTTAATTGATGCATAATTGTGGGATACATGTGATATTTTCTAATGTGCATAAAATGTATAATGATCAAATGAGGATATTTAGGATATCCCTCAACCTAAGCATTCATTATTTCTATGTGCTGGGAACATTTCATGTCCTCTCTTTTAGCTATTTTGAAATATAAAGCACATCATTGCTAACTATCGTCACCCTACTCTGCTATTAAACACTATAACTTATTCCTTCTATTTAACTGTATGTTTGTATCCATTAAGCAATGTTTTTTTCTTTAATTCCCCCTGTCTACAAACACACTCTTCCTAGCCTCTGCTATCTATCATTCTACTCTCTACATTTGTGAGATCCACTGTTTCAGCTCCCACAAATAAGTAAGAACATTCAATATTTGTCTTTCTGTGCCTGGCTTATTTAACTTAGCATAATAACCTCCAGTTCTGTCCATGTTGCTTAAAATGGCATGGCCAAATAGTACTCCATTGTGTAAATATACATTCTCTTTATCCATTCATTCATTGATGGACACTTAAGTTGATTTTATATTTTTGCTATTGTGAATAGTGCTGCAATAAACATGGGAATACAGATATCCATTTGATATACTGACTTCTTTTCCTTTAGATAAATGTCCATTAGTGGGAATTTCTAGATCATATAGTAGCTCTATTTTTACTTTTTTGAAAAAGCTCCATACTGTCTTCCATAGTGGCTGTACTAATTCACATTCCCACCAACAGCATATAAGAGTTTTCCTTTTTTCTGCATCCTCACCAGCATCTGTCATTTTTTGTCTCTAATAGCCATTCTAACTGGGCTAAGATGATACCTCATTGTGATTTTGATTTGTATTTCCATGATGATTAATGATTATGAGCATTTTTTCATATACCTGTTGGTCATTTGTACGTCTTCTTTTGAGAAATGCCTTTTCATGCCCTTTGCCCAATTTTTAGTGGGAGTATTTGTTTTTTTCAGTATTAAGATGTTTGAATTCCTTATATCTTCTGGATATTAGAGGAATAGTTTGTAAATATTTTCTTCCAATCAACAGCTTGTCTCTTTAATTCATCGTTTCATTTGCTGTACAAAAGCTTTTTGGATTGATGTAATCCTATTTGCCTATTTTTGGTTTTATTGCTTGTGCTTCTGAGGTCTTATCCAAAAAATCCTTGCCCAGACCAATGTTATGGAGTTTTTCTCCTACATTTTATTCTAGTAGTTTCAAAGTTTTGGGTCTTATCAGGATTTAAGTCTTTAATCCACTTTGAGTTGATTTTTGAAAGTGGTGAAAGATAGGGAATTAGTTTCATTCTTCTGTGTATAGATATTTTCAATGAGCCTAACATATCTGTGAGCTTTATTGGGGATAAAGTCACAGGTATAGCTAATAACTGTGTAGTTTGTTGCTTACATTAATAATAAAAGGAAATGTTAAATTTTAGTTTCACCTAGTGAATATGAAGATGTAAATTTTCCCATTAAAATTTATGAACCCTCTGAAATATATTCACAGCCTGTGTTTAAGTGCCCTTTGACCCTGTGTTAAGAAATCCTGTTGAGAGAGTCATGACCAACCTTTTAAAGGGAAATATAGAATAAAATGAAATGGAACAGAACAGAATGGAAAATATCAAAAATTATCTTGCATAGGAAGAATAAGTATTACATTGAATATAATGTTTCAATGACTATGGTGTGTGTGTGTGTGAGCCAGGTCATGATGTGAAAATGGGCAAAATAGAAAAACATTGTGCCAAGGAATTAAGTTTTAAATAAATCCCAAGCCTCCTGGAATGCCAGGGAAGGATTTTAAGTGCAGGAAGCACCTGACTAGGGTTCAGTTTCAGAAACCTTCCTCCAACAGCCATGAGAAGAATGGACCAAACTGGAGTAGGGAGAGACAGAAAAAGGGCAGTGGTTAGAAGGTCATCATTGAATGCAAGGAAGAGGAGATCATCTATATGGTGGCAAAAACCAAAGGAAGGGGCAAGTTCCAAGGCTGTGAAGGAGTCAGAACCTCAGGATTTGGTGACTCATTATATGTGGGAGATGTCACAAAGGAAGTTTGCTCCTGGGGATCTTACTTAGGCTCCTAAGTGGACAAACATGCCCATTTGAGACAGAGCTCACATGAGCAGGAGTGAGTCTGAGGAAAAAAGGAGTAATCTGGTTTTAGAAATGCTGACTTTTGGTATACCAATTTGGGATGTCACAATCTCTCTATATCTCAGTTTTCATCATTTTTGAAATGTGGCATTTTTGTCTGTAAAGAGATTTATTAAGGCTTATTAGATATAAAGATCCTACTATGTAAAGGTATTTACATGATTACATTAAATGATATCATGTATGTGAAAAGGATTTTCAAAAATGAGCCTTAAAAATCTTTCTATAAATTAGTTATTTACTGATAAGTAAAGTTTTTTTTCTTCACAGAGAACAAAACTCGAAGCAAACTAAATTGCATGCAAAGGAAATATATTAATTCACTTAAATATAAAGTGTAGAGATAGTTATATACTTCAGGTAAAACAAGATCCAGGATTCTTGAATTTGCTCCAGTTCTCAGCTGGGTTCTATTCTTCTCTGTGTGCTGGCTCTATTGTCTGGGGGCTATCCCTCCTCTGTGTGGTCAACTTGGTGGCAAGAGCTCCAGCTTCTCAGCCTCCATGTTCCAGTCCAGGATAAGAGAATCTCTTTTTCTCTTAGTTCTAGCAAATGTATTACTCTGATTAAATGAATTTAGGTCACTTGCTTCCCCCTCAACAAATCAAGGTGCCCAGAGGAAAATGATCGACTAATTTGCTTAGGGTTGGAGACGGTGGTGGGTCCCATTCATATCACTGGCCTGAGAGAGGGGGAGGGGAATCCCTGAATAAACACTGGGAGCTATTCCCAGAAGGGCAAATGGATACTGGGGAGGCAAACATGAAAAGTATGGCTATCTAGACCAGAGAAGATTATAGCTTAATGTAGGGCTATGGTTAGAGAAGGTGTTGGGTATACATTTGTTGAATTGGATATCTGGGTCCATGATTGAAAGCACAAACATTCACACAGCTCTGAAGCATCAGGCTGCTTTTAGGAGACTGACTGGGGTAAAAACTCAAAAGAGCCCTTAATAACTGTATGTCCTAAGAAGCCCTGTAAAGAGAAAGGCAAGATTTAGTAGGTGGAGGTGTAGGGAAGAATTTTAATTATTTTCTAAATTATTAAACTGAGAGATTATCAAAGTTCTTCGTGCATCAGATTTGAATCTGGGGCTCAGAATCTTCCTGAACCCTCACAGAAGGCACAATAGCAATAACAATTCCTTCTTTTGCAACAGGACCCACTGTTCCACACTCTGCTCTGGAGCCTGTTCTTGCTGTGTCTCTGGTCTGGGGCCTTGAAGAAAGGCAGAGGAGGCTTTGAGAGGTAAGTTTGTGCTTAGCATTTTAGCTGTGGCCCAGTTGACTATACATAGATTTTTACACTTGCACAAAAAGTACTCCAATTGCCCACACACACCTACAAGTGGATTTGCACGTGTGTGCACACATACACATATGCACACACGTACCCGCAAAAAGCAATTTTCCCCCCAGAGCATCAAGAAAGTTCCCCTTTCCACTTAAATGCTTTTCCAAATAGTCTTATTTTATTTTATTTTTTTTATTTATTTCTCTGCCATATCCTTTTCAATCTGGAAAGTGACTTGGCCTCTTTTCCCCCATCTATTTTCTGCCTTCCCGCTATTCAGTTTAGGCATGAAACACAGAACTAGATTGAAAGCATTCAATGGCTATTCAATCGGAGAAGAAAAGAGCCCCTTGGAGCTTTATTAGATATGAAGATCCACAATAAAAATCAATTTCTGCCTCTTTATGCAGTTTAAATGACAAAGCACCCACCCATTCTGCGGCCATTGTGTCGGGGAAATGTAATTCAGTCCCCGAGCTGGGCCCAGAGCACCGCGGACTCCCTGACCTGCACTGACAGATTCCAATATGATACAGACCTTCGGAGATAATGACAGCCACTTCATCTCACTGCAAGAAAAAAGTTATCTGATATCTTTGAGGGTTAAAAGGCTATGTGGGCAGCATTTTCAATAACCCACTAAATCAGCATCTTAAAAAATACCTACGCTTTGTTCCTTTAAAAAAATTTTGCCCCTTACTCCTAACTCCATTTTTAAGCCCCAGTTGATAGTGTCACAAGCGTCTCCTGCCAAATCTATTGGACCTTCTTCGGCACAGAGGGGACCCTCCTAGGTAATTAGTCCAAGGGGAAACAAGGTGAGAGAAATGTCTTTATTACCCTGCGATCCTCAGGTCTCCAGGTCTTGACAAAATAAATGGAATGAATCTAGTGAAAAAGAAAACCAAGGAAAAAAAACTGGTCCCCAAACCTCTCCTAACCTGTTTAAAATGTTACTAGAAAAAGTTTTCTTTGATAGGAATGGACACACAGTCTCTTCAATGGCAAGAAGTTTGTGGTTGAAGAAAGTTTGTGATGGAGTTGTTGCCAAGGGAACCACTGGTAACACTGCCACTAATTAATTAATTTCTATAGGTTGAAACTATCCTGATAGAAGAGAAAAAAAGCCAAGGAGTGAGATGTGTAGTCTCTCTTTTATTTAAACTGGTTAACTTGCAGGAAAACATGTAATTGGAAAATTGTCCTGGTGGTCTGTGCTCTGAGACCTGTACAGGAACACTTACGTGAACTTCATTCTCTCGCTACAACGAGAAGTCAGTGGGGCAAAGAGATGGCGGAAAGACAAACTATATTGTTCTCTGGTCTCTTGGAAGGACTCGGAGAATGAAAGGGCTACAGGATATTAAACAAGGACCATGACAAGGACTTCCAACATTGAGTTGAAAAAAGTGCAGTGTGTCATAAAACCACCTGGTCACTGTCTATAGATAACATTAGGAATTCCAATGAGTCAAAACAATGCTGCATTGCTGGGATAACAGTGGGGAGCACTAGGGGTAGGGGTGTGGATTCAAAGAGCCTTGTATGACTTCAGGAAAACATCTTCATTACCTGGATCATAACTCCCTAGTCAGTGAAGCATGAAGTCTCTGCAAAATTATCATTGTGGTCCATTCCATCACTCTCCAGGTCTGTGATTTAATCCCCAAACTTGTAAAGTTATTTGCAATGTTGATATTATTTTTCCATTTCAAATCTTAAAAATGCTTTGCCACTAACTGTTCTAATAAAATATTCTTTAAAAACAAAAGGTGGAAAAATATTTAGCTCCATATCTGGGAAGACATGACACTGCACCTCAGACCTGGCATAGCAAACAGTTTCCATCTTGTGTGCCAGTTCTGACTGCCTGGCGAGTGGCTGTCTAGAGCGGTACCATCAGTAGAAATACAAGAGAAATAAAAGTGAGCCACATACATAATTTAAAATTTTCTGTATGCCATATTTTAAAAAGGTAGAAAGAAACTGCCATTTTTAAAATATATTATATTTAACTCAAGATATCTAAACTATCATTTCAACATATAATCAATATTTAAAAATTATTAATAAAATATTTTACTTTCTCCTTTTTTTTTGAGCCAAGACTTCAGAACCCAGTGAGTTTTACAGCTCAACTCGGACCGGCTACATTTCAAGTGCTCAATAGCCACGTGTGGCTTATAGCTAAACTGCTACCAAATTTCACGGTGCATATCTAAAGCCTTGTGATGGGAAAGATTGTGAAGTTGTCATGTGGACAGCAGGAAATAGTTCTTTGATTGATTAGTAATGCCTGCAATGGATAAGCTTGGGGAGTGCACCTGTAACCATGCTACACTCAATTTGTCAGCCTGGCTGAGGTCACGGGCAGGACTTAAGCTCCCATTTTATCTTAATTCAAATTTGAATCTTTCTGCTGAGGTGACATCAGAGATCTCAGTTTCTGCTGAAAAAAAATAATAGTTTTTAGGTATTTGGGTTATTCCAGTAGGCTTTCCTCAGCAGATACAACTTTCTTCCTTTGGGGGAATATTCCTGCATATTAAACAGATACTACTTGGAACTGAAGCCTTCTCTGTGGTTTGACTTAGCAAGCTACTTTATTATGAGAACAAATAGCAAACACCAACCCAGCCTTCAGTTGTATATTTGGAAGTTCAAGTGGAAGAAAAGCAAATTGACTTAGGATGTAATCTTTTTCTTGCTTACAGCTCTAAGTTGTTTAATGTGGCATCTTATTCTAAGCTAGAAAGAGTTTTAAAGAAATAGATCAGATTCTTTTCTTAACGAGATAAATCTTTAGTAACCAAAGCATCTCCCCAGTTACCTAAATCTTTATCAGAGTCAGTGACCATATAATCTTTCTCTTTTTCAGAGGTGTGGGATTAATTTTTGCCTGTTTTATTATAATGAAGAACAGCTGGGACTATTTTTCAAAATATGAGCAGTTTTTATTACCTTCCTTGCTGGCTACCTCTGTGATCTTTGTCTTTCAAGGAAGTCATGGCATAGTCTTTCACATTTTTAAAAATTCAGCTTCCCAATTCCAGTTTACTAGAAATAATAGATAATATTTGTCTTCAAGTTCAAGAAGGACAAGAGAATGAGACTGGAAGGGCAGTCAGGATAATTTAGCAGGGTCAGCCTTCCTAGGATTTTATACTGTTTCTAGGGAGTTCAGTCCATATTGATTCTTAATTTATGGGATTGCTATTTCCTAGGGAAGTGATTTTCAAGTCCTCTGAGTAATGAGACACACAGTTTATTCACTATAGAATATTTCTTGGGTAGACATTTTAAAACCTCATGACTCTTGCTTCATTGTGTGGCCTTGAGGAAATTATCTGATCATACTCAATCTAATATAATTCAACTAAGGTAGGATTTGGGAAATATTTCTAAAAATGTTAGTGAAGCATTGGAGCCTTTTGAAGACAGATAAATAACATAATAAGTTAATTCTTTATTAATTATTTATGATTATTCTCTTAATTTGGAAGCTGAGGTTCTTGGACTAGACTCATTCCAGTTTCAATATTTGGAGAGACCAAATACTTACCTGTGCCTATGTGTTCACAGAAAACTTTCTAGAGAATGATAAAACCTAAATCAAGTTCTTTTAGGCAAAGTATTGAAGAAAGGCTGATGAAATTGTTCACA
Source organism: Mirza zaza (assembly GCA_008750895.1). Taxonomy (NCBI): domain Eukaryota; kingdom Metazoa; phylum Chordata; class Mammalia; order Primates; family Cheirogaleidae; genus Mirza; species Mirza zaza. The sequence goes on from VSMD01035777.1 coordinate 45,289, forward strand.
TGGTTCACATCTGATCTCCTCTTCTACCCCAAGTAGTACAGAAAGGTCAGCTGACTTCATGGAGCAATGAGAACACAGGGAAGAATATTTTGCCACATCTCAGGAGATCACCGATTGACATGGTAAAGGGCTCTCAACCTAAAGATTCCTGTTTTTATTTACCTCACAGGCTGTGAGATTGCAGAGACAGGACTTGGCCCAGTTCTAGAAATAGAAACCCTATCTATTGATACTGTGACAGGAACTTACCTTTGGTTGGATTGTCATTTGTCCAGCTTCAGGAGAGGATTAAGCCAATGATTAGCTTTCATGTGGGCATATGAACCAGTTCTGGACAAAAAAGCATAAAAAGAAGACTTTATGATGAGGGGGTTTAAGAAGGACTTCTCTCCCACATAAAAAGTGAAAGACCACAGTAAGAAAGCCCCTATCCAACACCTGCCTGCTTCCTGACTCAGTAGTAATGTTAAACCAGTGGTTATCAAAATGTGGTCCGCAAACCTTAACATCAACATCCTTGGGAACTTAAGCCTGGGTCTTAAAATGTAAATTCTCAAAATTTACCCTAGCAGGACTAACACTGCTTTCCTTAGAGGGTCCTGCTTGCAGAGTTAGCTTTTGTTAGTGTTTAGAAACTTGGATTTCAGGAGAATTCTCACCACCTCCTGACCCAAATGGCTCACTGTGCCTAAACTGTTAGTATAAACAATGTCATTTATGCCGAATACCTGCTTTCCTTCTGGGACTCTGGAATTTTGGTGTATGCTAGGCAGAGGGTGCCTATATGACTAGCTCTCATTGGAAACTTTGGGCACCGAGTCTCTAATGAGCGTCCCCAGTAGACAATATTTTTAACATGCTGATACAACTTATTGCTGGAGAGATTAAATGCATCCTGTGTGACTCCACTGGGAGAGGACTCTTAGAGCTTGTGCCTGGTTTCCTCCTGACTTTGCTCTATGTACCTTTTCCGTTTTTGCTTTATATCATTATTTTGCAGTAATATATCTTAGCTATGAGAATGGATAAAAAGGTACATTCTCAGTTAAATCCCTCCACTTCCACATCTACTCAATCAAGAATTCTGGAGAAGGTGGTGATGCTTGGCACTACCGCAGCCTCCCTGGCCCTTGATCTCTCAACTCCAATAGTGATGGCGGCACTAAATGACTTAGACCCTGAATCCTTGTGCTTCTCAATTAACAAACACAGGAACTACCTGCCTTTAGATTTCTTGAATGTGATAATAATACATTGTTTAACATCCTTAATTAAGTGAAAAAAATTCAAATAAATATAATCTTTTCAGGGACTGGTAAACTATGACACATAGGCCAAACCTGGTTGATTCCTTATTTTTATATAGCTTGTGAGCTAGGGATGGTTTTTACATGTTTAAATGGTTGAGAAAAAAACATCAAAAGAAGAATATTTTGTCACATGTGAAAATTTTATGAAATTTGTGCTTCAGTGTCTATAAATAAAATTTATTGAATGTAGTCACATTCATTTGTTTGCATATTTTCTGTGGCTGTTTTCATGCTACAATGGCAGAGTTGAGTAGTTGTGATAGAAACCATTCCACCTACAAACTTAAAATATTTACTACCTGGGGCTTAACATAAAAATGTTTGTTGACCCTTGTTATCATTGATTGACCTGCTTTACTTTCTTAGGACAGAAAAAAGGCCACACCCCTTCAAATTTTCCAGTTAGTTATATACTGTACCATTGGACTTTTATGAGCAGGAAGTGCAGTATCTTTTTCCTAAGACCTTTCTCTCCTCCCTGAAATTGTCCAAAATCCCTGAGGAGTAAGTCCTACTTCTAATTTCCAGGCAGAGAGGAACTCAGTGCTCTGTCTCTTGTTTCTGTCTCTGCCACAGTGTATTACTAGGTAAAAGGGCCTCGCCAGTGGATCCTTGTTCACTGCTGCCCTGAAGTTTTCACTGGTAAGATGCCAGACAGGCCGGGCGATGGACTCTCCATGACACATACACGTGGCTAACCTTTACTTTTAGAGCAAAGTTGTTATTCTGGGATGGCTGCGTACAAAGTGTCTGCCAGAAACCAGTCCTTTCCAACCCAAAACTATAGGCTCAGGTGTGGACTGGGTCACTAGTCTAGATGCCCATTCCTCAGAGTAAGTTCCTTTCTAGGGACCTGAATGTCCTTTTTTACCCATAGACTTTGGCCAGAATCACTGTCATCCATCCCCATATTATTTTTTAACTGTGAATCTTACTTCTCAGAAAGCCCTGGGGTTCCTTATATGGATTTGCTGGACCTTCAGACTTCTGGATATCAATCAGCAGCAGAGATTTACTAAGCCATATGTAGGATGATTTATTACCTTCTTTCCCCAAAATAAAGAATGAAGACTTCCCAAACAACTCTTATCAGGGCAAAAGGAATCTGCTGTAAGGTAATTTGCTCATCTCCAAGACATAAAATTAGCTGATACAGTTGTTACCTGCAGCAAAATAAGCTTGACACTCCTCAAGTTAAGAGGAGACCTTTGTGTATTCCTCTTGAATCTGGGCTTGCCTGTGTCTGTTTCAACCCATGGAGTAGGGTGGAAGTGATGCAATGCCGGTCCCAGATATAACTTTTAGAAGGACCGTCAGTCTCTGCTTCTTTCCTTGTGGAGCCCTGAGCCACCATGAAGAAAGCTCAACTACCCCAAGGCCACAGAACTGGGAGGAAGCTTAAGCCAGCCATGTGGAGAGGTGGTATGGAAATAGAGACTGCTTCATGGCCAGCCTGAGTTCCAGCCCCTGCCTTTTGAGTCTTCCTAGCTGAGGTCCCAGAAATCATGGAGTAGGGATAAGTTATCCCCATTATACCCTGTCCAATATTCCTACAGAATCATGGGTTGTAATATAAAAAAAAAAAAAAAAACTATTGTTTTAAGCTACTATGTTCCCTGTGGTTTGTTTTGCAGCAATAGGTGCTGGTAGAACTTTACTGTGATGCTGAATTTTGCTGTTGCCATAGTTTAACACTGATCAGAGGGGAGCTAAAATCTGCCTTCAAAAGAAATTTCCTTCAAATAAGACCTGTAATTTGGTTGACAGTGTTGTACCAACATTAATTTCCTAGTTTTGATAATTGCGTGATGGTTATATAAGTTGTTAACATTAGGGGAAGTTGGATGAAGCATATAACTAAACTCTCTGAACTATTTTTTGTAACTTCTCTGGAAGTCTTAAAATTATTTCAGAATAAAAAGTAAACCAAGATGTCTTACCGTATACCTCCTTTTCTCTTGTCTCTGAGGCTGCATCAGCTGAATGCAAGCCTTCTCACGGGAAATTCTCATAGGCAGGTGTCTGCAGCCCCGCTGAGCCAAACAACCTGTTTAAATCTCCCAGAAGTCTTAGAGTGGTATTGCCATGATGTGAGAAATGCAGATCTCTAACTTTCCACCTGGGCTGTGTCCCTCTCAGAACTCTGTGTCCAGGGCTTGGAGAGAAATTCTGAAACTTCTCTACAAGGCTCTCTCAGTGGTCCTGTCTAAAGGGACAGTAAACAGAAATGAAAGGAAAAGCTAAAGAATCAGGAGTCATCTACCTTGTATTAGGTTGGCGCAAAAATAATTGCGGTTTTGCACCGTGAATTTTAAATCATATAACTAGGCTCAAACACATCTTTATTAATAAAAATAGAAACCATTACCATCAACACATTTTTACCAACAAGAAATAAGTTTGTTTATTCTTGTAGCATCCATGCTTCGGGATTCCATGAACTCTTGGAAAGCATTTTTTGTGTCATGCTGGTTGTGGAAGTGTTTTCTCTGCAAAAAGTTGTCTAGATGCTTGAAGAAATGGTAGTCGGTTGGCAAGAGGTCAGGTGAATATGGTGGATGAGGCAAAACATCATAGCCCAATTCATTCAACTTTGGAAGCATTGGTTGTGCAACGGTTGCCGGGCATTGTCATGGAGAAGAATTGGGCCCTTTCTGTTGACCAATGCTGGCAGCTGGTGTTGCAGGTTTTGGTGCATCTCATCGATTTGCTGAGCATACTTCTCAGATGTAATGGTTTTGCCGGGATTCCGAAACCTATATTAGATCAGACCAGCGGCAGACCACCAAACAGTCACCATGACCTTTTATTGGTGCAAGTTTGGCTTTGGGAAGTGCTTTGGAGCTTCTTCTTGGTGCAAGCACTGAACTGACCATCTCTAGTTGTTGTATAAAACCCACTTTTCATTGCACATCACAATATGATCAAAAAATTGTTCATTGTTGTTGTGTACAAGAAGAGAAAATGACACTTCAAAATGGTGAATTTCTTTATTTTTAGTCAGCTCATGAGACACCCTCTTATTGAGCTGTTTCACCTTTCCAGTTTGCTTCAAATGCTGAACCACCATAGAATGATCCATGTTGAGTTCTTTAGCAACTTCTCATGTAGTTGTAAGAGGATCAGCTTCGATGATTGCTTTCAGCTGGTCGTTGTCAACTTCCAATGGCCAGTCACTGTGCTCCTCATCTTCAAGGCTCTTGGCTCCTTTGTAAAACTTCTTGAACCACCACTGCACCGTACATTCGTTAGCAGTTACTGGGCCAAATGCGTTGTTGATGTTGTGAGTTGTCTCTGCTGCTCTAGGACCCATTTTGAACTCGAATAAGAAAATCACTGGAATTTGCTTTTTGTCTAGCATCATTTCCATAGTCTACAATAAACATAAAATAAACAGCAAATAATAAGTCATTAGCAAAAAAGACATAAAGTGAGAAATGAACATTAAAGTGATATATAATGTAACCACATTTGTTTAGAATGCATTCCAATATCAAGGGGCAAATTTCAACAATGTTAAAATTGCAATTACTTTTGCACCAACCAAGTAAAAGAGATGGCAACCAGAACAGCCCCTCCCATCAGTTATGCAGTTTCACCTGCAGAATGTCTTACACTGTAACCCTTTCTTCTTTGAGCAGAACCTCACTTTGCTTGCATCAACCCTCATTTTAAGAAAACAACTAACCCAAAGACTCACACTCTTCTCACATCCCATCCTAAGAATTTCCAAGCCCAAGCCATAAGCAATCATGCACCCCATTTTTCTTATGAGACAGCATTTCAGAATCACTTGTGGGGTGTTATTCTTCAGTAAATCGATAAGACTTTGTTAATTGTGTAACAGGTTTCTTTCTTTGAGGAGGAGCCTTTCTACACAGAAAAGTGAGAGAGGTTGAATTTGAAGCTCCAGTATATAGATTTTTAGGTAAGTTGTGGAGAAAAATTTTTCTCATAAAGAGAATATATTTAAATTTAAAGCAAAACAAAAAGGCTGAATGTCATTCCTTCATTTCACTTTTCATCTAATTGTGACAAGTGCAAAGGCTTCATAGGATAAAAAGACATTTGTCTTTGTGATGTAGGAGACAAACAGTGACGGCCACAAGGACACAAGTGCATAGGCCTTGGGAGCACAGAGATGGGGAGCTCACTTTGCCTGGCATCCTGTAAGTGCCACTTCCTCACCTTCGCTGAGTCTGCTGCAGCCACCCTGGCCTCTTTGCTGTTCCTCCAACACTCCAAGTGTGGGCTCCACCTCAGGGCCTTTATACTGGCTGTTCTCTCAGTCCGGAACATTCCACTCCCAGGTGGTATTCATGCAGTTCACTTCATCTCTTGTTTCAGGTCTCTGCTCAGATGTCACCTGGCTAAAATTTCAATTTTTCCCATTCTCTATTCCCTTTCTCTTTTAATTTTTTCCTATCACATATTTTACATGTTGTGTTTATTGATATTTCCCCCCAGTAGAATATAAGCTTAATCAGGGCCTGACATTTGTCTATTTTGTTCACTGTTGTATCCCCAGAACCTGGAACCAGTCCCGGTTCTAATAAATGCTCAATTAAGATTGTTGAATGAATAAATTTGAGGACTTTTCTGATCTCTCGGACTCTTCCTATCATCCTTACTCTGCTTAATTTTTCTTCATAACACTTGGAAAAATTCCATATTTATCTATGCTTTTGTTTGTTGTCTCCCCTCTCTATAGTATAAGCTCCATGTGGGCAGGATTTTGTTTTAAACATTACTGTATAACCCTGGTGCCCACAGCAATGTCTCAAACTGGGTTACTGCTTCAGATTTTTTAAGAATGAATTAATAAATGGATAAATAAATAAGTGGGTGCAGGTCATTTGGTGAGCATTTTCACCCATCTTGAGTACAACTCACTGGTTCTAGATTCATGAAGCTCATAGACCAGGCTTCACTGAGCTGGGCCTTTCTGGGGGTTTTAAAGAAAAAGCTAAACTAGTAACAGCCAACAGAATAAGGAGCCAAGAGTACCTTGGTAGGCAAGACCTCAGCTTGGCTCACCTGGATACTTACTCTTGATCCTGCTAGACCTTTCAGCTGGCCTGGACATGGGGGGACAGGGTGTGGGCACTGCTCATCTCTCTCAGGATGGAAAGCTGCTTCACCCAGTGAATAATAGAGAGACTGGGATTTCTTCTCCTAAATAAATAATACTGTCCGTTTCTCTGTTCTGCCAGTGCCTTTGCTGTTGCTACTATCCCCATCCTAGGTGTGAGAGGATGCAAAAGAGAGGAAAAGAAGACTCCTTTGTTTATTCACAGTACCCCTGGCCTCATCAGAACATTGAAACTATCTGGATTGGAAGGAATTTGCATAGCTCCCTCATGAGATTCTCATTTTGCACCCCCACCCCGTTTAATTCTGGCCTTTAGAAGCTTTGCAGAGTTTTTAATTACAATCAAGAAAGGGCGTGTACAATAGTTAAGTAAAATAAAGTAACAATACTTAAAATTATGATTGAGCCCCAAACGATCGACGGTTTATTCTCTGCCTTAAAATAAAATAGCTTTCATCTTTTTCCCCTTACAACAGCCTCCTCTGCCTAGATAATGCATTTCGTTAGATTTATTTGCTCAGCCCCGAAAACTTGACACTAAGGGGATTATTTAGTTTTAGATTTGCTGTAGTCCATAGTAATAGCCAACAGGGAAAGGAATGAAGCAGCAATATTAGCAGGGCGATGGGAGGGGAGGGGGCTGTGCAGTCTGCAGCTAAGCAAAACTGCTTGCATAAACACCATTAAGAAGATTTAGACATCGCTTTCCTTATCATCAGCACTCCTGGAAGAAATAAAAAAAAAAAAAAAAGAAAGAAAAAAGGGAAAAGGGACAGGCCTTGACTTGCTGTGTATGCGTTTCCATTAAAGGTTCAATAGGAAATAAAACCAGCTGAGAGTCCAAATGCAATGATGCTACAGACCTATCCACACTAGCTCATCCATAGTCCAAAAGAGACATTTGTTCCACATGTTACTGGAAGAAGCAGCTAGACAGAGAACAAAACACCCTGTGCTGCCCTATTGTGACTGAGCATATGAAACTAAGGCTGCTGCCTGGGTTGGCGCTATGTTCCCATTTATCACCCCCCATCCCTTCTCTACACCCCCTCTGCACACACATCCCAGGATAAAACATTCCTGATTTTTCATGCTCTACCCAAACCACTAATTTTCAGGGTACTGAGGACAAGAACTGGTGGGAAACAGGAGAAACCTGTAATGACTAGAAAAAAAATGCTAGTCCTGTGTTTGGCTGCAGGATTATGTGAGAGAAAGAAAGATGAGAGGTGGTCAAACAGGAAATAGAAGCAAAGGAGGAGACTGTGGTCAAATCTCCAGAGGGAAAGTGGGAAAACCTCTCAGCAATTGAGAATGGTTTTAAAAACTGCTGGAATCAAATGGGTCATTCCTAGAGGAGTGCCTGCTGGTCTGTCTGTCTAGGCCAATGGAAAAGTTGCAATTAGACATTGTATGGTGTATGGAGTACAAAGAACAGATAATAACTGCCGTGGGAGTCTAGAAAAGAACATTTGGGATTTTAACCACTGTTTTGTTTTCTGGATACATCCTTAGCAAGGCATTCCTGTGTGGGCAAAGGGTATGTATCTTTATCTCTCTCTATCTCTCTTTCTCTAATCTCTTTATTATGCAGATGTGAGAGCTGTTGGTATGAGATACTTCTAATAAGTACATAGTTTGTAGTTCAGATTTAAAAATAAAAACTAGTTGGTACTATTAATAAATGCTTTTAGCAAAATACACAGCAACACAAGGGAACATATTTTTCATTATCAAACTTGTACATGAAATATTAGCATCTCTGGAGGTCCATACTTTTTTTCTCTCTCTCCACTCATTAGACCTTCCATTCTTTGGCCTAATTTTCCTGGGCGTCAAATATCTCAGGGGCCACTGAAGATTGTACCGACACTACCTTACTGTTCTTTAGAGGACACGAATAGTATGGGTGTCCTGCATCCGATGGCAAAGTAAGGACAGCTTGTGTCACTCCTTCTATACAAAGGCTGAATCAGCATTCACGGCAGATGAATCAGAGGGAAGGAAGGATTCCATGAGCTTCATTTGGTTAGGCAACAAAATAATAATAATATAAACAAAATTGCACTTTATTGAGTTCTTATTTTTGCCAGATTCTTTAATTAGTGCTGTCCTATAGTATCTCATCTCCTTATAGATGCAGAAGCTGGTGCTTGGAGGAATTAAATAAGTTGGCCCAGTCACTCAGTTAGAATGTGACAGCATTTTTCTGCTTGTTTCCTAAGCCTGTGTTCCTAACAATAACCTGTACTGCTCCAGCAAGATGAGGGGCTGGCTCATTAAAGCTGCTCATTCTCAGAGCCTAGTAGATTATCCATAGCAAATTCTCTTCAATGAACCTCTCCCAGGCTCATTAAATTCTTATAGGGATGGGAGGGTGAGAGTGGGGAATCTGATACCTTAAACTTTTATAACTGTGGGAGATGGGAGTAGGAAAAAGAGTTGCCCGGACAGGACCATAGTTATAATTCAAGTCCTCAGACCAGAAACAAAGACTGACCAGCTCAAGGATCACCCTTGTAGCCACCTATTCACCATGAACCAGGAAGGCTCACCTGATTCATTCGGGCATGCTGAACGGGCAGTTTCCTGCTTATGCTTATGCCTTGGGCACGTCTATCAGGTTTCCAAGGTCCAGTATGAGAAACATGTGTTTGGTCACCTGCAGTTCCCCAGGGTCTTCAACCTCCCGGCACCCTAGTACCCCTAGATCCCCTGGACACCTGGCTGCACACCCTGAACTCACTGATGGCAGGGCCTTGATGGTTCAGCTCTGTATCCTCAGAGTCCAAAATTTCCTGCACAGAACGAGAGCTCTGGAAATATCTGTTGAGGACCACTGTCCAGTTCACTGCATCCACGGTTGCCTGAAACCTTTTTCTGTCCACTGCCACCAAGCAGGACTGACTTAACTATCCCTAGTAGGCAAGTAGCTCCGCTCTTTTTAAATTGTTTCTAGTAAGATAGTTATCCACCAGACTTACTAATGCATTACAGCATTTAATAACTCCTTTGTCAGGAAGTTCTTCCCATTAGCCAACTTTTATTTCTCCTGTGGAACACCAAACCTATTTTCACTGCCTGCCTCCTCTAGAGATGGAGAATAATTAACGATACACCATCCCTTATGTAATAATTCTTTATCTACTTGAAGGTTATTTACTGGTCTTATAAAAATTATCTTTCTATTGCCCTAGTCCCAGGGTGCTAGTATAATGTAATGATAGAAAAGTAAGGACTGACACAAACCCTAACCTCCGGTTCTTTCCTGCCATGATTTTAATCGAATGACAAATGAAAAGATGGGCAACTAATGAGGGCCCAGATCAATACTGCTCAGAAATGTCCTACTCATGCAGAGTTGTTCCTGTGCAGCTGTAGCTCATGCTGACATTCTGCAAAGCCCACCTGTCCCCTGCCCCTGGGCCCCAGAGCACGTCCACCGTGGATAGGCCCTTGCCTTTGGGAAGGCTGCTGTCAATATCTGGGATCCCTGAGTTCAACACAAATATCTCAAATATTTAACAACAATAGCCCAATTTTTGAGTGCTTATGTAAAAATATATATATATTTTATGCATACACAAGGACTACTGGTGTGAAGTATTTCTAATAATTATAGGGTTTGTGATATAGATTAAAAATAATTGGTACTAAATTATTTAGCAACACAAGAAACATATTTTTCTTTATCAAACTTGTACATAAAATGAGTCAGGCATTGTTCCAAGTGCTCTACATATATCATCTCTTCTGATCCTCACCACTACCTATAAAATAGGTTTTATTATCATCCTCCTCTATTGAAAAGGAAATGTAGGACAAGTTAGTAAACTTGCTCCAAATTCTACAGTTTATTATTGGCAGAGCTGAAATCTAAACACAACGGCTAACTCCAGAGCCTGTTTATTGCCCAACAACATAATGCCACTTAGGCTCAGTATAGTGCCTGGCACACAGTGGGCACCCAGTATATGTTTGGTGAATTTCAGTGAAATGGGTGATATATTTTCTAGAGATCTGATTATCCAAGGGGACTTTTCCCACAAGTCTCAGAATTCCTTTCAAGATATTTTGTCTCTCAGATAGTTAAAAGCAAAACATCCAGAATTCAGGAGTAGCAGTGGTGCAAGGAGTAAAAGTATTTCTTATTGTGTTGAGGAGGAATGAAGAGTCTGATTCAGGAAAGAGCATAGAATAGTTTTCAAGGAGAGTAAACTCAGTGTATTTTATGTATTATCCACATGATGAACAAAAATAAATCAGTTAACAAATACTTAACTAAGTATCCACTATTAACTCATCTGGGACCTAGAAAAATACAAAAGCATGACCACTGACCTCAAGCATTTTACAGTATACTTACAGCAACAAAATTAACGCAGTAAAATCTTGGAAGAGAAAAGGACCATAGGGCCATCTAGTTCTCTTTGCCTGCATGCGCCTTGAAGTCCTGTGTGGTCAGCATGCTGCCAACCTCACCCGCTCACTCACTTGCTCCAACCCCAGTGGCTTCTCTCTGTTCCTTTGTACTAGCTGCTTCCTCTGTCCAGATGGCTCTGTCCCATGTTCTTAGCTTGGTGTCCCTTCAGGTCACTCAGGTATCAGCTCCAATATCTCCTCTCAGGAAACTCTTCTCCAAACTCTGAGACTGAAGTAGACCCTCTACACACGCACAGACACACACACAGAGAGAGACACACACAATCCAGTTTTAGTCTAGCTCCTGTTGAAATGACCTGATCTTTATTTGTTTACATGTTTATCATCTGTCTCCTCCATTCATAATCCTTACAGTATGGTGATTTTCTTCATCACTATATACCCTACACCTACCTTAGTGCCTGGCACTATTTTTGAGTGATTTTGTTTCTCTTTTTAAAAACTTTGTTCATATATAAGATTTGTACACATTTATGGGGTACATGTTTATTACATGCATAGAATGTGTAAAAATCAAGTCAGGGTATTTAGGATGTCCATCATCTCAAGGATTTATCATTTCTGTGTATTGGGAACATTTCAAGTCCTCTCTTCTAGCAATCTTGAAATATACAATACTTTGTTATTATCTATAGTCACCCTACTCTGCTATAGAATATTAGAACTTATTCCTTCTGTCTAACTGTATATTTGTATCCATTAACCAACCTCTCTTCATCAGCTCCCACTACCACCACAACCAACATGACCTTCCCAGCCTCTGATATCTATCATTCTACTCTTATTTCTGTGAGATCCACTTTTTCAGCTCCCATAAATGAGTGAGATCATGTAATTTTTGTCTTTCTGTGACTGGTTTATTTCACTTTACAGGTGATCTCCAGGTCCATCCATGTTGCTGCACATGACATAATTTCATTCTTTTTTGTGACCAAATAGAATTCTGTCATATCTCAGTTTCTTTAACTATTCATCCATTGATGGAAACTTAGGTTGATTGTATTAATATATCTTTGCTACTGTGAATAGTGCTGCAATAAACATGGGAGTGCAGGTATTTATTTGATATACTAATTTCTTCCCCTTTTTGATGTTTTATTTATCTATTTATTTTATTTCTGAATATTACAAGGGTACAGATATTTTGGCTACATGGATTGTTTTGGCATTGCTTGAGTCAAAGTTATAAATGTGCTCATCACTCAGATAGTGTACATTGTACCCAATAGATATGATTTCACCCATTCCCTCCTGCCCACTCCTACCTGCATGACTTCTGTTGAGTTTTACTTCCATCTGTGCACATGAGTGCTGATCGGTTAATTCCAATTTAATAGCAAATACATGTAGTGTTTCTTTTTCCATTCTTGTGATGCTTCACTTAGGAGGATGGTCTCCAATTCCATCCAGATTGTTGCAAAAGATATTAATTCATTTTAAATGGCTGGGTGGTACCCCATGGTGTACAGACACTACATTTTATTAATCCACTCATAAATTGATGGGCACTAGGGTTGATTCCATATCTTTGCAATTGTGAACTGTGCTGAAATAAAAATTCTATTGCAAGTGTCTTTTTGATAAAATGACTTTTTTTCAAAAAAGTAAATACCCAGTAGTGGGATTGCTGGATCAAATGGTAGGTCTACTTTTAGTACTTTGAGGAATTTCCACACTATTTTCCAGAGTTTGCACTAGTTTACAGTCCCACCAAATACTGTATTTCTCTCTGAATCCATGCCAGCATATATTATATTAAGACTTTCTGGTGATATCTCATTGTGGTTTTGATTTGCATTTCTCTGATGATTAGTGATGTTGAGCATTTTTTCATGTTTATTGGCCATTAGTCTATCTTCTTTTGAAAAGCTTCTGTTCCTGTCTTTTCCCACATTTTAATGGGGTTATATGCTTTTTCTTTGCTGATTTACTTGGGTTCTTTGTAGATTCTGGTTATTAGCCCTTTATCAGATGTATATCATGCAAATATTTTCTCCCATTTTGTAGGTTGTCTACTTGCTCTGTTTATAGTTTCCTTGGTTGTACAGAAGCTTTTTAATTTAATCTAGTCCCATTTATTTATTTTTGTTGTTGCTGTGATTGCCCTTGAGGTCTTCTTCATAAATTCTTTTCCTAAACCAATATCTAAAAGAGTTTTTCCAACATTTTCTTCTAGAATTCTTGTGTTTTCATGTCTTACATTTAAGTCTTTTATCCATCTTGAGTTAGTTTTTATGAGTAATGAGAGATATGGATCCAATTTCAATCTTCTACATGTGGCTATCCAAGTTTCCCAGCACCATTTATTAAGTGGGGCTTCTTTTCCCCAGTGTATATTGCTGTCTACTTTGTCAAAGATCAGATGGCAATATGTGGATGGTTTTATATCCGGGTTCTCTGTCTCTATTTTTGTGCCAATACCATGCTGTTTTGGTTACTATAGCCTTGTAGTATATCTTAAGGTCTGGTAAAGGGATGCGTTCAAATTTTTCCCTTTGCTTAAGACTGCTTTGGCTATTAGTGGTCTTTTCTTATTTCTTTCTTTCTATTAATTTTGGATTTGGTTTGCCCTTGTTTTTATAGGTACATCATTGGATTATATATTTGAAATATTTCTACTTTCTTGATACAGGCATTTATTGCTATAAACGTCTCTCATAGCACTGCTTTTTCTGTATCCCATAGGTTTTTGGCATATTGTGCTCTGATTTTCATTTGTTTCAATAATTTTTTGAATTTCTTCCTTGACCCAATGGTTATTTATAAGCATATTGTTTAATTTCCATATGTTTGTACAATTTCCAAAGTTCCTCTTGTTATTGATTTCTAGTTTTAATCTACTGTGGTTTGAGAAAATATTTGATACAATTTTAATTTTTCAAATTTGTTAAGACTTGTTTTGTATCCTAAAATATGTTCCATCTTGGAGAATGTTCCATGTGCTGAGGAGAAGAATTTTTATTATGTTGCTATTGGATGAAATGTTCTATAAATGTCTATTAGGTCCATTTGGTCTACTGTGCAGTCACTACATTGTTTCTTTGTTAATTTTCTGTGTAGATGATCTGTCTCTTGCTGACAGTAGGGTGTTAAAGTTCCCAATTATTATTCCATTGGAGTCGATCTCTCCCTTTTTCTTTAATAATATTTACTTTATATGTCTGGGAGCTTTGGTATTAAGTGCATATATGTTTAGAATTGCTATATTCTTGCTGCGTTGATGTTTTTATCATTATATAATGTCTTTATTTGTTTTTACTATTTTTGACTTAAAGTATGTTTTATCTGATATAAGTATAGCAACTCCTGCTTGTTTTTAATGTCCTTTTGCATAGAATATCTTTTTTCCATCCCTTTATTTTCAGTATTTATGTGTCTTTGCAGGTGAGATAAGTTTCTTGGAGGCAGCATATAGTCAGGTGATTGTTATTTTTAAAAAAATCTATTCATCCAGTCTGCGTCTTCTAAGTGGAAAGTTTAATCCATTTACATTCAAAGTTTATTATTGATATATAAGGACTTGATTTCTTTTTAATCTGATGTCTTTGCAAGGTATAATCTACACCTTAAGAAATTAACCCATGGCCGGGCGCGGTGGCTCAAGCCTGTAATCCTAGCTCTCTGGGAGGCCGAGGTGGGCGGATCATTTGAGCTCAGGAGTTCGAGACCAGCCTGAGCAAGAGCGAGACCCCATCTCTACTATAAATAGAAAGATATTAATTGGCCAACTAAAATATATATAGAAAAAATTAGCCGGGCATGGTGGCACATGCCTGTAGTCCCAGCTACTTGGGAGGCTGAGGCAGCAGGATTGCTTGAGCCCAGGAGTTTGAGGTTGCTGTGAGCTAGGCTGACGCCACGGCACTCACTCTAGCCTGGGC
>VSMD01035782.1:0-18731 GCA_008750895.1 Mirza zaza
CTATATTTCTACTGTGGCTGCAATTCCCCCTACCCACATACCCAGGAGAAGCTGTTGGGATTCACCGCCCTAATTTTGAGAAGCAAGATCCTAGGCAGAGGGGTGAGGGTGTCTCTAAAGGCTGTAATAGGGAATTGCAAAATGTTATTATCTTCGAAAGCTGGAAGGAACTGTTCATTATTTAAGTTGATACTTTATAGGCTAACAATTTTGTTTTGGGCTGGCAACAGCAACACCAGTTGTCCCGTGGGAAAACTGATGGATTATTTACTTAATAAATGTAATTTCCCAGAAAAAAATCACATTGCACAAATGGAAAAAAGAATTTAAGGGGCTCTTGGTTTTGAGAAAACTGAGGACCATTATTTCAAATTTTAGAGTAAACTGATACACTGATTTCAGTATGAATGCAAGTAAAATATTTCATATCCTTTAACCAGACCTGGATCGATTTTAAATGTTAATGAACAATTTATTGCAGTTTTAAACACACATTCAATCATTCCATTCTTCGGCAATTTTCATTGTTTCCTGTAACAAAACCAAGATAAACGTAATCGTTGGATTTCCCCCCTAGTTTGGCAAGAATCTCAAGGTAATTGCCTCTAGCTTCCGCTTAACTTCACTGGTAGAGACAGGAGGCTGGTGCTCCCAAGATCGCCCAGAATGTTATTGAGATGAAATCATTTTGTACTTTTATCTATTTCTGTTTGTTTTAATGTCTGATAGGAGTGAGATGATTATTTAGGCTTTACACTGTATTTACTTGGAATTAGTGCGTCTCTGCCAAGTCAATTTCTTCTAATAAAGTGAGTTCAGCACCATTCACTCACGTGTCCCCGAGTGCTGGGGGCAGCACTACAAAAGACACACAGCCTCTGTTCTCCAACAGAATGGTGCAGAGTGGAGGCTTCCCATCTTTTTCAATAATGAAATCATACTCCCTTGCCACCCTGCATTCTCAGTGGGGGTAATACTGCACACGAGGGAAGTGCAAATTGATTCTAGGGAGGGCAAAGCAATCTCAGATATTACAACATCTTGCAACCTTCTGGAGCTCAACCCTACCTGACAAAATCTTATTCCTTAGTATTTAGTTTCTCTCATTAATGCCTCCACAGGGGACAATAATGAAAGAAAGGTTGAGAACCACATCCATCCTCTAAAATTCCACTAAACTGGTCTTCCTCAAGCACATCATTCCCCTGCTCAAAAACACTTCATTAACTCCCTGCTGCTTTCTGACTTACACACATGCTCCTTATGTCGGTATTTTCTTCCCAACCCACATGTCCACCTTCACCACGCCTTCCCTTCAAAGCTCTAATGGTCCAGGTAAATCAGATTGTTCACGGGCCTCCAAATATGCCACGTGCTCGCTCAGCCTGAACTTCTCTCACGTCTTCCTCTGTGCTCTGAACGTCTCCCCCTCACTTCCGCTTTGCCGTTGGGTGATCCCACATGGCTTCCCCTCCACAAGCCCTTGTTATACCCCCCTCCATGGGTGAGATGCTGCTTCTCCACAGAAAATTTTCTTTTTACTTCATGCTACCTTGCTTGCCTGGTATCATGTTTGAGTTACTTGGTGACTTTTTTTTTTTTGAGACAGAGTCTCACTCTGTTGCCTGGGCTAGAGTGCTGTGGTGTCAACCTAGCTCACAGCAACCTCAAACTCCTGGGCTCAAGCGATCCTCCTGCCTCAGCCTCCCAAGTAGCTGGGACTACAAGCATGCGCCACCATGCCCGGCTAATTTTTTTTCTATATATTTTTAGTTGTCTGCTAATTTCTTTGTATTGTTTTAATAGAGACAGAGTCTCACTCTTGCTCAAGCTGGTCTCGAACTCCTGAGCTCAAATGATCCTCCCCGCTTGGCCTCCCAGCATGCTAGCTGGTGATTTTTTAATACCTTCTACTTCTTGGAAAACTTCTTGATTTTGTTCACCTTAGCATTTCCCATAATGCTTTGACGTAATGTTTGTTTGGCACATAACAGATACTCTCACTAACTGTGAATGGAGTTAAACAGAAGAAAATCCTTAACTTTATTAAAAACATGACAGCATACACCAGACAGTACAACTTCATTGGTGATAATAAAATAATATGCAAAAATGATACTGGAGAAATAAACAGAAAAATGTATAGTCAATATGATTACAATTATTTGAAGAGGGCAAAATAATTTTAAATTTAGTAACATTACTGGAACCAGTGACATTATACTAAGCAAAAAAAAAGCACACAAAAATGCTAGTTTAAAAAAGCTATGTATAATCCAAAAGAGTTACGTTTTGTTAATTTTTTAGCATAGTAACTTTTAAAATTACCAGATAATTATAAACTCTACTAACTGCCATCCTGTAAAGAATGCCAATATTTCTTGAAACTAAGGGAATCTTGGCAAACTAATTGAGACTTACGTGTAACAAAATACCATAGACTAGAAAAAAAAAAGAAAGAAAGAAAGAAAAAGACTTATGTAATTCTGAGGAAAGTCTATGTTAAGAAAGGTGAGACCTCCTCTCTTGAACCCACACAGGTAGAAAATGCTACCTGTGACAACAGTTATAAAACATCTATTATAAAAAAGAATTGTGACTTAACAGTGTTAAGATTGCAATATTCTCCAAATTTATCTATGCATATTCAATGAATTTCCTGTCAAAATTCTACAAGCTGATCCTAAAACTCAAATGGAATTGCAAGGAACCCAGAATAGCCAAAACAACCTTAAAAAAGAACAAAACTGGAAGACTCACACTTTCTGATTTCAAAACTTAACACAAGCTACAGTAATCAAGTATGGCACTGCCTTAAGTTTAAACATATACATAGATCAGTGAAATAGAATTGAGAGTCCATAAATAAACACTCACATTTACAGTCTATTGATTTTCAACAAGAGAGCTCAGACCATTCAATGAGGGAACGAACAGTCTTTTCAAAAAATAATACTGGAACATGCAAAGGAATGAAGTTGAATCCCTACGTCACACAATTCACAAAAATTAATTCAAAATGAACTACAGACCTAATATAACTATAGACCTTATAAATATAAGCGCTAAAACTATAAAACTCCTAGAAGAAAACACAGGAAATCTTTATGACTTTGCAATTGTCAGTGGTTTCCTAGATGCGACACCAAAAGCATAAGCAGTAAGAGAAAAAATAGATAAACTGGACATCATCAAAATTTTTAAAAAACTCTTGTGCTTCAAAAGACACTATAAAGAGAGTTAAAAGAAGTTAGAGAAAGGAAAAAATACTTATAAGTTATCTGTATCCAAAACACATAAGGAACTCTTAAAACTCAGCAATAAAAAGACAAATCTCTGAATTATAAAATGGAAAAGGGATTTGAATAGACATTTCTCTAAAGAAGACATGCAAATGGCCAGTAAGCTCATAAATAAAAGCAAATAAAACTAGCGCATTGAATAGTGGCCTCAAAAAGATATGTACACATTCTAATCCCTGAATCCTGTGAATGTGACCTTAATGGAAAAGAGGTCTTTGCAAATGTTATTAAGTTAAAGATCTTGAGATGAGATCATCCTGGATTACCCAATTGGGGCCTAAATCTAATAAGTGTCCTTTTAAAAGCAAAAGAGGAAAAGACCCAGGGAAACAGAGGAGAATGCCAAGTGAAGTGAGAGGTAGAGACTGGAGTTATGCGGCCACAAGCCCAGGAATACCTGGAGTAACCAGAAACTGGAAGATTCTCCCCAAGAGCCTTGGAGGAAGTACAGCTCTGCTGGTACCTTGATTTAGGACTCTGACCTCCAGAACTGGGAGAGAACACATTTCTGTTTTTTCAATACCCTAAATCTATGGTAATTTGTTACAGCAGCCAGAGAAAACTAATATAACACAATAATTCTACTCCTTGGTATATATCCAAGAGAACTGAAAGTATGTTCACACAAAAACAAGTGCATTAATGTTCACAGCAACATTATCCACAATAATCCCAAAGTGTGAACAACCAAACATCCATCAACTAATGCATGGATAATACAAAATGTGATCTCTCCATACAATGGAATATTATTCAGCCATTAAAAGGGATGAAGTACCAATACATGGTATAACTTTGATGAGCCTGGAAAACACTGTGCTAAGTGAAAGAAGTCAGTCACAAAGAGCACATATTGTATGATTCCATTTATATGAAATGTCCAGAAGAGGTAAATCTATAAAGACAGAAAAAAGATGAGTGTTTGCCTAGGGTTCAGGGTGGGGGAATTAAGGGATTGGAAAATGAGTAGTGACTTACAACAAGTGTGGGGTTTCTCTTCAGGGTGATAAAAATCTTCTAAATTTTGATTGTGGAAATGGTTGCATAACTCTGAGAAAATACTAAAAATTATCTAGTTTTATGTATGCTATAAATGGATGAATTTGTTTTGTGAGTTATTAATATATCTTAATAAAGATGTAAAAAAGAGAATCATAAGAAGCAAGTAATAAAATTCTATTTTAGTGTTTGGTATATATTTAGTTTATAAACAATGAGTAATTATGAATCATAATTATTAATATTTTACATATAGCCTACCATAACCTAGACAGCAAACCTTACAACCAGGAAAAGTAGGCTTCAAAATTAATCATTAACTTTGGTCTTTGATGCTGTGTTCTAAGAAATGTGACCCCGGAGGTTGATGGGTGAAGTTCCTAATCATGGTTTTAAATCCTAACTCTTACCCTAAGAGGAAATGCTTGGCACATAGCAAGTTCCCTTCCTGGTCTATTCTCTGTCCCCACGTCAATGTTTAAGGACCCTTGGAAACTGTGTTCTCCTCTGTTTGTTAGGCACTGCCTGATAGAAACCTAATTTTACTTCCCAATAGCTTTACCATTTGTCAGTTTCCTCCAGTGTTTCTTCTCATGCTGAACAATCTATTGCGATAATTGGAACTCTTTCTTAAAATGATTCACTTTAAGACATGGCTTCTAAGAATGCGGTACATCTATAAGGAGAGAGTCTGTGGTGGTGGGGACAGAGCCTCAGTGTAGCTGTGTGGCAAACTGCAGTCGCCATAGGCTTTGGCCACTTGGCAGTTCAGCCCTTCATCTGTCTCTTCTGGCCAAGAGGACAAAGCCTACAGCAACTTCAGTTTACCACAGAGCTTCACTGAGGCCCAGTGGAGCTGGCCCCTGTCTCCTCAGACCTAGATAAGTTCTCTCTGGCCAGAGCCACTGATTAGGCGTGGGTGTCTGACTCAAGCAGGTAAAACAGAGCCCCGGCCGGAGCCTCCTAGGAGAGAGGTACCCCACTCCCCGGTGCTGTCAGCATGCAGCAAGAGTGGACTGGAGGCAGGCAACCTAACAGCCACTTTCTGTCTCCATCACTTAGCATCTCTGTGTCCCTGAACAGATTATTAACCTTTTGGAATCTCGGTTTCTTCATCTATGTAACGAGAGCAATAATGCAGCATCCACAGCTAGTATAAGGCCTAAATTAAATCACATAATACACAAAACATAGGACCTAGCCCTTAAGAGTCGCTCAGCAATGACACCTGTTTGGAAAGAGTGCAGTGAGGAGCCTTTGGAAGTAACTAGTCCAAGGACACTGATGCAACTTTAAAGTTTCTCATCATAGAACTATTTTTCTGGCCCAATTACACCGGCAGTTTGGCCGATTATGCTGTCTTTAGATGAATGAGTAATAGAAATGGAGAACATTCATGTCATTTTGTTACTATGATTAATTACCCCACTTAAAAAGTACCTACCAGAATCTGTTGGTGTTGTTTTTCTACTTGATAGCCTCCAAAATGTAATATGCCAGGTCTTGCCTGTATCACCTTATTATTCAGTAGTTTTGCATAAACCCCTATAAAAACAATGTAGATAAGTGTATCATGAGACATCAAAGAAAATATTAAATTAAAGAAGATCCAATTAACACAGGTTCTCTTTAATTTGGGGCATTTTAAGCATATGAAAGTTGCAGACACTGGATACAGCTGTCAATAAGATTAATTATTTGTTCCAAAGAAACTGTACTCCTTCTCCCTATTTTTAAACATCACTTGGGAGATACTACCATCACAATACAAATTCATATATATTGTCTATTACCTGTAAAAGAAATTGCTCTTCACACATTTTGAACACATCTTTGTTATAAAATACCAACTCATGAAGCGTACACGGCCTGCCTCTGCTCTAGCACTGAGCTTACTCATTATGTGATGAATACCCAGGTCAAAGTAATCAAACACCAAATGTTTAATTTTATTACTGTGTACTTAGCTTTTATTGTTTGATTTCCTCTGAATAGAATTACAATGTGATATAGAGTAATCTTAAAGCCCTGAATAATTATCACTCTGGACAGTAAGTAATGTGTGTAATACAAATTTTTTTTTTCAGTTTTGAGAACAAAATTAAAACACCTGAGCTCACAAAAGTGTCCAGGACTATAAAACTTTCTGCAGCTCTTTACTTAGGCAGGAGCAGGGATATGCGGAGAAGTGCTTTGTGCCAGGCAGTGGTCTGATGGAACAGGGAGTAACCTGGTGTGGCTGGACCGGGGATGAGCAGGGCACAGCATGGGGATGGCGCTGGGTGGGCAGGTTCAGATGGAACAGTGAAAGGGTCCAAATGCCAAGCAAAGGAACTGTGACTTTACTCTGTATGTAAGGGGAATGGTTGGTAGTATTCAAGCAGAGTAGGGACAAGTGCCAGCCCGGATTCTAGAAAGAAAATTGACAGGACAAGGGTGTGGGCCAGGGAGGAGAACACTGTAAGAGTCCCAGTAACCCACTGAAGATGAGAAACAAGGCAGTGGGGACAGATAGGAGAGATATTTGAGGAAGTAGAAGCAACAGAACTTGCTGACTAATTTATACCACAAAAATCTATCAGGTAAGCGGATGGATCTAAATAGAACCATTGTTCTTAGTCATAAAAACTATGATAAGCCTATAAAATGATACAGATAAATCAGCACCAAAAATTCCATTATGCTTTCTGGACTTTGGCTCCCCTGGGAAGATATGAGTTATAATGCAAATCTGTCTTCTAGCCACTTACTCGATTCTAGGAGGTGATTAGGTACTTCTGTTCTTTTCTTAGGCTCCTCCACCAGGCTCTTTGAAATGAGGGCCGCCGCACTATTAAAGGGTTCTTTGGCACTCTTTAGTTCTCTGCTGGGGGCTTTCACCACTGCCATTTTATCATGAAAAATGGAGTCTTCTTTTCAAAGCCAAAGGTCATTTCCTGGGGAGAAAAGACTAGCAGTATAATCATCCATGAGAAACCATGTACATTTGTTTCTCATTCCCTGACAAATGTACCTTGTCACTGTTTACTGTGGTTCAGGCACTCCCTGCCCCCCATCTCTGCCAGCCACTCCATTCCCACACACGTGGCTGTCCCATTAATCTTCTTACAACACACATCACAACCCAATATTGTGCCATTGCTCCAAACCCTCCTGTGGTCCATCATTTTCCTCAAGAGCTTTCCTCAAAATGTACTCCTGAGATGCTTCTTGAGCTCACTGTAGGGCCACATGAAGGGGGTAATAAACGCTCTAACCGTCAAATAAATGTGGAAAATATTGAAGTAAACAGTTAAATAGGACTCTTCTTTCTGAGATTTCTCTAAGTCAGTTTCTTAGAGCATGTGACCATGGAACCCTTTCACATTCAGAGACACTGTTTATAGGGCCCTGGCATTTATGTGTCACCTTCTTAGACCCTCTGCTAACAGTGGGTGATGAGGAGGTAAAGCCTAGTCAGCCAGGTGCATAGCCCTGGGGACATTCCTAGGGGCTCTGAAGTTCTGGGTGCTCCTCAAACTCTGTGTCTGACTTCCCCTTACCACAGTCGTTTTAAGTTCCACTTTCTTCATGAAGTCTACTTTGATCCAACGCCCTTTAACATCCTTTAGCAATCACTGCTTTTACTACATATTTGACATTGATAATTTATTGCCCTGTAACATTTCCTTGTATCTTCCACAACTAAATTTCTTAAGCTGGGTCCCTCGCACAGACAGGAGGGTTGCTCTGTCAAGCCCCTGAAACTGAATGTAACATGCGGGGATCTCTTTGTGCTTGTGTTTTTGTTTTTCTGTGGAGGAGGCCCAAAGCTTTAGACTCCCAAGAGTCTATACAGCCTCAAGCAACACACAGTGAATACAGCGAAGGGGGCGCTTAATACTGACTTTCTGAAAGAACGTTCTCCTGTCCCTCACAGCCCTGCTCACGAGCACGCCGCAGAATGCCCCCCACCCCCCAGCACCGCCTCCGCACCACTTGCTTCCGTCGCCTCCAGCCCCACGACACTGCCAGCTCACCTCCAGCCTCTTCTTCCGGTCCCTCAAATTCCTCAACCCCCTGCCGGCACTCAGCCAGGTGCCGGAGCTAAGCCATTTCCACGCCGCCCCAGCCCGGCCGACCGCCGCCACGTGACCTCGTCTCCCCGGCCAGGCCCGGGGGCTCCTCGCCCGCCCTGCGCTCTCCGGGCAAGCCCGCTCCCCCGGCCAGACACCTCGCCTCGGCGGCCTTGCACTCCGCCCCCTGCTAGGGGTAGGGGTCGCCCCCAGACCCACGCATCGCCCATCCTCCCTCAACCCTTCGGGCCCGACCTCTCCTCCGACCCCGGCCCAAGGCTGACTTGCGGCCGGACCCCCGCCCGGGGCTCAGGCTGCCTCGGAAGCTCGGCGGCCGCCCCTCGGGGGCCCCCGGGCCACCCCCGGCGCCCGGACCGAGGCCGCTCACTCTGGGGATGGTTCCCGGGCGGGATTCCGCCGGCGCCGCACAGGCTCCGAGCGTCGCCATGACGACGCGGACGCGCTCCCGGCCCGGCTGCGGAGGCCACCGAAGTCCCGCGGGACGTGGGGGAGCCGGGCGGCCGCGGCTGGGCTGGGAACCGCGGGCGACTTCTGTGGGGCTCGGAGCAGTCTGCGGGGCCGGGAGAGGAATAGAGGGAACAACTTACGACATGCGAGGCTGGTGGACTCCCGAGGGGCAAGGAGAAAGGGGAGACGACAGACGCGGGGCTCCCGCGGGAGCGGAGGACGGGGGGCGGGGCTCCCAACGCGGAGGCTGCAGCCGCCTCCGCGTTCGCTCGCCCAAAGCCCGCCGGTTTGTAGTTTGTTTTGCATTTTCTATTACGGTAAGTTTCAAACTAAGGTAGACAGAAGGGTACATGGACCTTCAACGCTCAGCTGCAGCCATGATCAGGTCATGGCCAATCTCATTTCGTCGGCACCTTTTCTCACTCCCTGGATTATTTTGAAGAAAATCCCAGACATCATTTCATCCATAAATATTTCAGAATGTACTTACACAAGATAAGGATTCTTTGTTTAAAAAAATAGCCACAATACCAGTACCTTTAAAATTTCAATGCCTTCTTAACATCTTCAAATATCCAGTACTCGATTGATTATCTCATAAATACGTAAAGTATTTTTTAAGAGTTTGCCAATTTGAATCAGAATCCAAATAAAATTCACACATTGGGATAGATTGATATGTCTTTTAGGTCTCTTTTAATGAATAGATTCCCCCTCCATCTCTTTTTGTTGTTGTTGTTATTGGAATTTATTCATTGAGGAAATTTTCTGTCCTTGGCCCTGATGTTTAGGGGTTGTAAACATGACACCCAGCCTGGCCCCCTGACCTCCCGCCCTGTCCACGCCCTCCTGCTCATCCGCGAACATTATTCTTTGCACAAATGGCTCAGGCTTCTCTCTTCCCAGAAGCAGTGCTTGTCTTGCTCCCTCCTTGTATGATCCGACACTTGCTTGTTGTTATTTATGGGTTCATGTTCATAAGCGATTATAATAACAGACCAATGAGAATACCTGCCTTTCCTACATCATCACTTGTGCTGGATGTGTGTATCCATCCCGCCCCTCTCCTTCCCCACTGGAAATGCTCGCTTTTTTTTCCTTCTCATTCTCCATTCCCCTATCTTACTTATTAAAAATCTCCCCATCTTTCAAGGCTAGCACTAGATAAGATACACCCTGCAGCCTCTTAATAACTTTATAGGCCAGAAGGGCTCTTTCTCCTCTGGGCCTCCATAACACTTTGTTTCACTGTCTTTAACTGTTTATATGCTGTACCCATCATTATTTTTGTATGTGTCTTAACCTGCAGAATTCTTAGCGGAGGGGACTGTACCTTATCTTTGGATCTCCCACAGCCCTTGACACAGTTCTTTGTCCATATTGATTACTCAGAAACTGTTGGCTAATGGTGTGAAACAGTTCATTTTGCTTATAGAGTAAGTTGTGTTAGTTCTTTCTGTTTTGTTGCCATAACAAGGTTAGGAGAACAGGTACTGTGTTTCCCACAGTCTGGAACCTTTCCACCCCTGCACAAATCATGGTTGTTTCCATATACTTTTGAATTGGTATTGGACAATGATTTTTAATTTGTACTTAATTTTTTCTTAGAAAAATTGCCAAATTCCCTCTTATGTGTAGATAACACATAGGTCTTTATGTAAGCAATTAACCAAATTGCATATTTTAGTGTAGTGGACATTGCTTCCATTTTCTTTCAAACAGAACCCCAGCTTTACTCAAGTTTCTTCTGAGTTCTGGCAGTAGATCCTGATTAATCTAGGCCAATCGTGGAATTCCCAAGCCCCTTGTCTACCTTGTGAATTGGGAAGGTAGCCAGTTCTGGCCACAGAGACATTAGGGAAAGGCCTCTGGGGGACCTCTGGAGAAGACTGACTTTCTCCTAAAAAAGATACACATAGACATAGTATCTTTCCCCTTCTGGACTTTGTAGTGCCTGGAAGTGATTCCTGGAACTGCAGCTGCCATCAGAGGGGCCCTTGTGTTAAGATGATGCTGAGGACAGGAGAAGAGGGAGACAGGAAGAAGACAGTGGGTCTACATTACATCATTTCACCTCTGGGTGTTTGGTGACTGCAATCTGTTACCTCTTCCTTACAGCTGAAAACATGCTGCAAGTCACATATAGTGATTTCAAAATACTCACTACTCAAAGTGTAAACCATGGCCAGGAGCTTGTTAGGAATGCAGAGTTTCAGGCTATCCCAGACCTACTGCATCAGAATCAGCATTTTAATAATATCTTTCAGGAGATTCATAGGCACATTAAAGTTTGAGTATCTGATGGATGAACTGATGCAGCCCTACAATTATAGCTGTTTTAGATAATCAGTTATCTAGTCAATTTAATTATGTGTTCCACATTTATTTCACTTAGAGTTTACAAGAGGCAGAACACAAAGGTGTCCCAGCCTCCACCAAATGAATGCAATGAGATGAATGTGATAACAGGCATGGAAGCTATAAGCTATAAGCTTTGGTAATACAGGGAGAGCTATTAATTTCCCTGCTTAATACTCCTCGGTGGCTTCACATTAAACAGAAAATAAAACTCAAAATCCTTAACATGCTTTCAGGCTCCTGTGGGACCTGACTCCTGGCCCCTCACTACTCCTCCTGCTCACCCCACTTCACTGTGCTCCCTCACCTCCCCTTAGCCTTGTGTGGTGGGTACAAATCCTGTGACACTGCTCCCATGGAGACATGGGGTCCTCGTCCCCTCCCGTGGAATCTAGATGGGTTTATGACTGCTTTAACTGCCCAGTTGAGTCCCATCTGAATTTCTGACACCAAAATTTGTGAGACATAACAAAATGGTGTTGTTCTAAGCCTTTAAGTTTTGGGACTGCAGGTTCTGCTGCAGCAATAAATAGCCAGAAACTTGCCTGATTCCCACTCAGCCAAAGGATCCCTTCCTCAGAGGGGCTTCTCCTGGCGTTCTTCTCAGTCAGGTCCCATCCCATTATGCTGTCTCTCAGTGCCGAGTTCTCTTCCATCCTTCTTGTCCTGGCTGTCTTAGTCCATTCGGGCTGCTATAGCAAAACACCTTAGACCGGGTGGCTTACAAACAACATAAATTTATTTCTCATTGTTCAGGAGGCTGGGACGTCCAAGGTCAAGGCACCAGCACATTTGGTGTCTGGTGAGGGCTCGCCTTCTGGTTCATGGATGGTGCCCTCTTGCTGTGCTTTCACATGGTGGAAGGGGTGCATGAGCACCCTTGGGCTTCTTTTACAGGGGCACTAATTCCATTCAGGAGGGCTCTGTCTTCACGATCTAATCATATCCAAAAAGGTTCCTCTTACAAATACCATCATGTTGGGGGTTTGATTTCAACATATGAATTATGGAGGTACATATTAAGACCAAAGCTGCTGGGTTTACCTCTTTGACATCTGTCTTCCTGAACTATGTAAGTTCAGTAAAAGCTGGCTAGTTCACCACTATATCTATACACATCACCTTGCACACTGCCTAGTACATTCTGGGACTTCCAAAATATTTGTAGAATTAAGTCATTAATGAGTTGTGCTAAGTGATTTTCAAATTTTAAATTGTACATATTCTTAGAATATGGGTAGTATATTCATAGAGTTCAACATTCAAGAAGTAGACCAGGTACAGTGGCTCACACCTGTAATCCTAGCACTTTGGGAGGCTGAGGCAGGAGGATTGCTTGAGGGCAGGAGTTTGAGGCCAGCCTGGGCAACATAGCAAGACCCCATCTCTAAAAAAAAATCAGCCAGGCATGGTAGGGCATGCCTGCAGTCCCAGTTACTTTTGAGGCTTAGGCAAGAGGATTGCTTGAGCCCAGGAGCTTGAGACTGCAGTGAGCTTTGATTGTGCCACTGCACTCCAGTTTGGGTGACAGAGTGAGACCCTATCTCTAAAAACAAAACAAAAAATACTCCACCAAAATTAAAGAAGCAAAACACCTCTCCTCCTGCCTTTACCTTTAGCCACCAGCTTCCCTTTCACAGAGGCAACTCATGTTGCCAGCTTCTTATATGTTTTTCTTTTTTTATTATTAATTTTATTTTATCATATTATAGGGGTACAAATATTATTAGGGTTACATATATTGCCCTTGCGATTCCTTCCCCCACCCCCTGCCTTACCAAAACTCTTATCTGTTTCTCTAGGGATACATTATAGATATCCAAGCAATTATGTTTATGCTTGTATTTGTAAGTTTACCTCTTGTTTAAAAGCCCAAATTGCTTACTCTTCTGACACTTCTCTCTTCACTTAAAAATATATCTGGATGATCATACCATATCTGTACATGAAGTACCTCTTTATTCTTTTTTATTGCTGCATAATATTCCATAATTTATTTAACCAGTCCCATATTGGATATTTAGGTTGTTCCTGATCTTTTGCTATTATAAACAATGTTGTAATTATTTATATAAATGTATAAATCATTTCTGCAAAATTACACATACATCCATTCACACATACATGAATATATCTGTAGAAAAAGTCTCCAAAGTTGAATTACTAAGTCCCCAAATCTCTGCCTTTGTAATATTGATAACTATTGCCAAATTGTTTCCATGGGTGTTGCATTAATTTCTACTCCTATCTGTAATGCATGACAATGCTTGTATCCTTAGAGCCTCACTAACAGAGCACATTATAAAACTTTTATAGTTTTGCTAATCCAATAGGTAAAAGAAATAGTATTTCAGTGTGGTATTACTTTGTATTTCTCTAATGATGAGTGAAGGTGAGCATGTTTTCACTTGTTTAGGAGACGTTTGTGTTTCCTTTTCTGTGAAGCTGTTCCCCTGACTCATTTTTTCCATTTGGTTCTTGGTCTTTTTTTCACTGAGTTGTTGGAACTCTTTATATATTAGGGAAATTTGTCTTTTGTTCTGTGACGACTATTGCAATCTTTTTCCTCAAGCTTGTCATTTGACTGTACAGAATTTAAGATTGGCTTTTATCTTGTAGAATTTTAAAAAATTATGTTGTGTTTATTATCTATTGCTCCATAACAAATTATACCAGAACGTAGTGACTTGAAATGACTATAATCATTTACTCTGTCCTACGGTTTCTCTGGGATAGGAATTCAGACACTACAGCAGAGATAGCTTGTTTCTGCTCTGTAATGTCTGGGGGCTCCGTTGGAAGACCTGGCAGCTGGGAGTTGGAATCATCTGAAGACATTGTAGAGGTTGAAGGGAATTTTTCCCTTCATCCTCAGAAGGTTTGAGTCTTTAAGTCTGCAGAAGTAAATGGACAATAGACAGATTAACAGGAGAAAAACATACCAATTTATTTTCATGCACAGGAAAGTGAGTCCCCAATAACTCAATGAGGTTGAGGAGGCAAAATAGCATTTTTAGTTACATAAAGAAATAGTGGGCCGGGCGTGGTGGCTCAAGCCTGTAATCCTAGCTCTCTGGGAGGCCGAGGTGGGCGGATCGTTTGAGCTCAGGAGTTCCAGACCAGCCTGAGCAAGAGCGAGACCCCATCTCTACTATAAATAGAAAGAAATTAATTGGCCAACTAATATATATAGAAAAAATTAGCCGGGCATGGTGGCACATACCTGTAGTCCCAGCCACTTGGGAGGCTGAGGCAGCAGGATTGCTTGAGCCCAGGAGTTTGAGGTTGCTGTGAGCTAGGCTGACGCCACGGCACTCACTCTAGCCTGGGCAATAAAGTGAGACTCTGTCTCAAAAAAAAAAAAAAAACAAAACAAGAAATAGTGAATTAAAGGCTTCTAGAGGGTGGTGGTTACCAACTATGGGATGATGTAGGGAAAACCGCACTGCAAACAAAGTTTGTCTTGCTGTGCAGATAAGGTCTCTCAGGTAGCGGCAATGAAAACAATAGGTGACTGTGTGTGGTCATCTCTGTCTGGGGAAGTATCAGAACTTTACCCATCTCTAGGCAGATAAAGAGGTCTCAGAGAAAAACCTCTGCTTGCATCTGCTGTTTACCTACCGAAGTAGTTAGATGTAAGTTTCTTTTACAAAAGGAGAGATTTTCAGAGCTATTTCTCTCTGCAGTTATGTTTTGGGTGACATATTCTGGCCTCTCACAGCATCATCTTGAGGTTGATGATGTCAGCTGGGGGCCTGAATAACTCTTGGCCAACATGCCCATATGTGGCCTGGACTTCCTCACAACACGATTCCTGAGTTCCAAGGGCAGGTGTCCCAGGAGGGAGCCGGGCTTAAGCTGCATTTCTTTTTATGACCTAGCCTTGGAAGTCATGCAGCATCACTTTAACCGATCCTATTAGTTGATGCAGTTACTAATGTCCACCCATGTCCAAAAAGAGGGACTTAGACTCTACCTTTTGATGGCGGAATGTCAACATTTTAAGCGAGTGCCACATTCTCTGGTGTCATTGTGGTGTCAGTTATGGATGTGAGGGCACAGAACTGTGGTAGCCACCTTGCCACTGGCCTGAGGTTTTCCAGCTCCAGGGAGGGCAGAGCCATGGGATCTGTGGACAGACAGAGTCTGAGCCATGAATGACTCCAGCCTGAAGCACGCATGAGCTCTGGACTCTCCTTACGTGAGCCAGTGCATACCTTCATTGCCGTTTAAGCCAGCTTGAATTAGGGCTTGAATCCAGGGTTGTCTGTTGGCAACATTCTTCTGTATACCAAATGCCAGAAATGTGAGGAGTCTCTGGGAGGTTGGGGTGCACCTGACCCTCCTTTTCTCCATCCAGTGAAGATAAGGCCATGGGAGCATTAGCAACATTGCCTTTCAGATAGGGTTTTATTTGCTCTCTTTTATTTGATCTGTTTTAACTGTAATAATTCATATAAATATTCAAAAGGATACTGACAAATGGAGGAGGAAAATAAGAAAAGTAAAGAAAAAATTGCTTTCCTGAGAAAGCCAGCCCATATTTCAAGAGTGTACACAGTGAGCCTGGACCATAAAAACCTCATTAAAATGTCAGTGTTATACTTTTGTACTTCAGGACTGAATAGGAAATCACGCTTGCCCCATTATTTATGGCTCATCAATAATACATTAGCTCAGTTCCCAGTAAAGCTGACATTCAAGAGAGGACAGGTCTTTTTGTTTGGTTCATTCAACAGCCGGAGGGGCAGAGCAACTTCATTGCACTTGTGTAGTCATTTGGTGAAGACTTTAGGCCCAGCACGCATGGGTAGCCAATTTCTGCCTCCCTCCCCAGTGCTCTCTTTGCCCCCACCCACACCCCCTCTCCTGGCCCCAAACCAGTCCCTTCAGCTCAGAGATCACTTCTCTAGGGAAACCTTCCTTAAGTATAAATTAGAGCTCTTTCAGTTACAAGCACTGGAAATTGATTCAAACTGTTTTTTTAAAAATGTATGTGTGTGTACATATATATGTATGTATGTACAGATGTACATGTATATGAGAGAGAGAGCGGAGAGAGAGATGGGGGGATTTCAGTCACAGATGCATCTAGGTGCTGGATGCTGGTGTCAGGCTTTGTCTCTCTCCATCTCTTGGTTCTCTCCAATCCAAGTTGGCCTCATTCTCAGCCAGAATCTTCCCATGTCATAGGAAAGACTGCCATTTTGCTTTGAGCTTGACCATAATGCCAACACATAGGTTTTGTTGGTGCCACTCCTGTTGGCCCAGGCTGAGTCATGTACTCATCCTTGAATAAATCACTGTGGTTAGTTGGTTGAGTGTGGTGGTGGCCCTCCTTGCCCAGCCCAAGGTCATGTGCTGACTCCTGGGGCTGCTTCTGGTGAGAGCCCCACTCAAGCCACATGGTCTGAGAGTGGGGAAAAGTAGGTTCTTGTACCAGAAGAAGGGTGAATAAGAAGGGTGAACTAAGGCTGGACACCAAAACCAATAGATGTCTTTTAGCTTGACCTTATAATATTGTTGATATTCAAATGTATTTGACCTGCAAAAGTGGTGACTGATATGACTCAAGCTAATACATTAATCTGTCGGGCTTTGTCTTGTATCTTTACTGTCAAAGAATTTATCATCATTTGCAAGACTAGCCACTACACTCTGCAGTTGCTTATGTCAGCCAACCAGTAGGTTTGCTAAATATGTGGTTGTGCAAGTCTCTTAAATTTTTTTTTTTTTTTGAGACAGAGTCTCACTCTGTTGCCCAGGCTAGAGTGCTATGGCGTCAGCCTAGCTCCCAGCAACCTCAAACTCCTGGGCTCAAGCAATCCTTCTGCCTCAGCCTCCCAAGTAGCTGGGACTACAGGCATGCACCACCATGCCCAGCTAAATTTTCTATATATTTTTAGTCGGCTAATTAATTTATTTGTATTTTTAGTAGAGACGGGGTCTTGCTCTTGCTCAGGCTGGTTTCGAACTCCTGACCTTGAGCGATCTACCCGCCTTGGCCTCCCAGAGTGCTAGGATTACAGGTGTGAGCCACCATGCCTGGCCAGTCTCTTAAATCTTGAATACAGCCAGGCGTCTTTCTAAACCTCCTGGAAGGGGGATGCAGTCATAGCACTATGGCTTTATTCACTAGGCTGGGGTGCCAATGTCCTCAGGCCTCTGTCATTTTAGCACAACACCTAGAACAGAGTAGGAGCTCAGTAAATATTCATCGAATGAAGGTTAGTTCTCCCAGTGTTTATTGCTGTTGGAAAAATGCAAAGAAACAGAAGACATGATTGGAAAAGTAATTAAAAATAAGATCTCCTGCCAACCCGGTGAATCTTCTCCACAAACCGAGGAAAACAACGAAACTGTTTTATTATTGAAGAAGCATTGAACCAGACTGTGATGTACATCACTGGCAATCCATAAAACAGTTTGCAAAGACAAATAGAAATCTCACCCTTTTATATGGCCAGGCAGATAAAATCCTTTGCACACATGTTAATTCAAAGATTCGCATACATCTGAAATACACAGAGAATTTCTTTTGTTTTGTTTTGTTTTTTATTTTTAATTTTTAATTTTTATTCATATTTTTATACTTCTTTTTTTATACTTTTTCATTGTATTAGTTATCATTGCTGTGTAATTTTGTTTTGTTTTTAAAATGTTTTATTGATATAATTTTATTTGTCCATATTTATGGCATGCATGTGATATTTTGTTATATATACAGACTGTGTAATGGTCAAGTCAGGGTATTTAGGGTGTCCATCACTTGATAAATACCTGCAGTATTTATCATTTCTATGTGATGGGAACATTTCAAGACCTGTCTTCTAGCTATCTAAACATACAGGTCTGCACTCAGAAAACAATACCCCCAATGAAGGCCTCAGAAGCAGCATCAAAAGGAAAAGTTCTTCTGTGACCTTCTGCTGCCCTCCTGTCTCTCAGTCCCATTCCCCCCAAGGCTAGCCATAGAAACTAGGCTCCCTCTTCCCCAAGGCAGGTCATAGACACCAGAACTCCTTTTCCCCCAAACCAGCCATAAAACATAGAAATGTCACCCTAACTTTCCCTTCACCTTTCTGGGTAACAGCGTGCCACACAGAAATGATCTGCCCCACCTTGTTTGACTGTAAGTCATGAGGCGCCTGGCTCCAGACCACGTGCTGCCCCACACCTAACGGAAGGAATCTAGATGCACAGGCCTTGGCGGGCACTTCCACTCCTCAGTGTATTAACATTAGAGCATACGCTTTTTGTCCAATCATACTTCTACACGACTGTCCATACTTTGTTTAACCTAAGCACAAAAATGGACAATTCTCCTGTATCTTTGGATCTTCATTTGGAAGACTCCTGTGTACATGCTACATACATTTGTGTTTTTTCTCCAATTAATCTGCCTTTTGTGAGTTGATATTTCAGCAAAACTTCAGAGAGCAAAGGGAAAGCTTTCCCTTGGCACCTACAGTTTTGGAGCAGTAAGCAGAGTCACCCAAGCCACTCTGCTCCTCTGGAAGTGGCAGTGAAGGGAACCCAGACCATCAGC
>VSMD01035797.1:0-39398 GCA_008750895.1 Mirza zaza
TGATTAAAATTAAATAATACTAAAATTTTAGTTTATCAGACATGTTAGCCACATTTCAAATACTCAATAGCCACATGTGATAAGGTTCTACCTTACTGGACAGAATAGATTATAGAACATTTCCATCATTCAGAAAGTTCTATAGGACATTGCTGATGTAGAAAATAAGATACATTGAAATAAATAGAACCTCAAAATTACCTTCTTGCTTTTCATTTTCCTTTTTTAGTTATTAAAAGAAATATGAAAATAGAATCACTTAACTTCTTCCCTATTAAATGGATGGCTGAGGGTACAAGAAAATAAGAGAAAAACTTATCCCTAAGGGCCTAAACAAGAGAATAAAAGAAATATGATTCCCAATAAAATGAAAACTAAAAGGGTAAGTTGAAATGACACTGAGGCCCTTGGGCTGTGAGCTAGGGGCTGGGGAGGAGGGTAACAATCTCTGTCAACAAGGAGTTCAGATGTTAATGGCCATTCACAGCTTTCAGTGCATATGACATATGAAGTTATAATTGAATCTCACATAATGCCCAGATCTTCAATGACCAACACCCTCAGTGTAAGGTAGCCTAGAAAAGAAATTCACTTGCCGGCCAGGAAGAGCACAAGGAACCTAAAATAAAATAAATAAGAGGCCCCTCTGTGAATTCTGATTGTGGGCTTAAACTGTCATGGCTTTGAGGTTTGAATTCACACTATCTTCTAATTCACAGAACTGTAAAACCTAGAAATTGACATAGAAACATGGCTCCAGTGTAGAAATATCCTTGGGGTAACTAGAAGTTGTATTAGTTAGAGGAATAGCCTCATCTCGGCCACAGAGGATTCCAACAGCTAACACTCTGCTCACAAAGAGTTTGTAATCCCAAAGGATACAGAGCAGTGGGACCTTATGTCTGCTGGTGGGAGCATAAATTTGTACAACCACTTTGCAAAGCAATTGGCATATCTAGTAATGTTGAAGACCTTATAATCCAACAGTTTTCTTAGGTGCATGTCTCAGAGCAAGTATCACATGTGTGCAATGAGATAATGAATAAGAAAGTTTATAGCACCATTATTTGTAAGTCATAAGAACTTGGAAATCTAAATATTCATCAATAAGAGAATGGATTTATATGGAATAGTCATACAGTGGTATACTATGGCAATAAAAAATAATTAGAGCTACATGAAAAACAGGGATGAAACTCAGAAACAAAATTGAGCAAAAAAAGGCATGTCTTAGAAGACCATGGTAATTATTTAAAGTTTAAAGAATGAAAAATAATATGCATTGTTTATGGGGAATTATAGTGAAAGACTATATAAATGGAAACGAAAAACACCAAATACTGGAAGGAATTTCCTCATAGGAGAAAAGTTGGGATACTTCAATTGTATCAGTAATGTTTTTCATATCTTCAGCTGGCCAATGGCAATACAGATGCTGATTTAATATAGTCTACACATTTTGTATACCTAAGTATTTCGTGGCAATTTTTGAAAGATGGGCCTTAAACCAACACAGTCATATCATTCAGCTCAGTTCCATGGACTTTGATGTATTCCACAGTACTCACAACCCCATATGGTTGGAAAATCAGGAGTGTTGTATATGATGGAATAAAATGCAGGAGGCCAAATAAGAGATCAAGTTTTTAGGACCCAGGAAACAGGTTAAGAGAAAATTGTTGATGCAAGTTAGTGTGTAGGTGATACTCTCATATACTTACAGCATGGGAGACATTAAATATGGGAGTAAGACATCTGTTTCCATAGCATTGTAGTCCTGCAAAGGCATTAGAAGTTAAGAATTTAAAAATATTTTAGAGCACTACATCTTTAATCTGTCATAAACCAATTATTTATATCTCCAGATAACCGTTTATTACCCTTGGAAGGGTATGCTATTCCTTTATTTGAAGTTTGTACCCTTTTTTCCAGTAGTAGCTGTGAAAATCTGAGTCACACAAAAGAGCAGGTCAGATGTCACTAATAGCAGTTTACTCCAGCTTCATCTCCATGAGGGTTTTACTTCTAATTCCAAAGTCTCAAATGTTTATGGATTTAAAAGAGTATATGATCGTCTTATTTGGCTTTGCTTGTGATAGAATACGTGGTATATAGTTCATGAAAAATTTAAGTTCAGTAAGAAAAAAAAAATGAGTGGCTTCCTGTCTTAGGAAAACAATTTCCTTTTTGGCATCTGTTTGTTCAAAAGTTTGCCTTTGGTCCAGATTCTTTTGGAATTTCAGGGATGTTCACATTGACATGTCTTTTCAGAGTTCCTGGAGATTTTAGTTTGAATGGTATAGTTAATTTTTTCTTCTAACAATGAAACTTAGAAGAATGACTTCTAACCTTTCCTTCTTCATAGCCAAGAAAGTGCCCTAACTTAGCTTGAAAAATACTTAGCTGTCTTATTTCTAATGTGTCAAACAGGTTTTACAAATAATGTATAGGTTTTTCATTTTTGAAAAATGATTGAATTTATAGAAGAACCAAACAAGCTTATGTTTAATTTATCTTAATGTGGAGAATACTACAGAAAAGTTGCTGTAGAGATAGAATAAAGTTATTTCCCTTGTCTGTTGTTAATAAAGTTCCTGAATGTGAGATTATTAGAGTCTTGGCTTGTTTTGTCATATTTCCCTGAAGCCTTCCTTCAAAGATAGGCACACACCAAAGCATCCTTTCAAATTATGTATGGTTTAAATTAACACTGGTTTCCAAATAAGGTCCACATAGAAATTCTAATGCTACAGGTTTGTCTGCCTTCCTTGAATTTTTATTATAATAGTTGTGTACATGGATAGGATTTTTACCTAATGTCTTTATCAAATATATAACAGTAGTCTGTATCTCTGGGGCTCACTCTTAGAAAACAATTCACTCTAGGAAATTTTAGAAAAATATATTAGAAGATATTTAATATCCTACAAAATGATTTGGAAATCCATATACTTCTCTTTCAAGATTTAGTGAGAAACATTTCTGGAATGATGGTTAAGTGTCACACTGTTATAGCAGTCATTGGAAACCAGTACATTATCTAGCTCGTTTTTTAAAAGACGACAAAACCACAAATTAAAAAAACTAGAAAAAAGGAACTAAATTCATAAAGGAAATAAGTTTTATATATCTATGCTAATAAATGTGAAAGCCCTGGTGAAATTGTTGATGTAGCTACTTCTCAAAGCACAGATGGTTTTATATGCAAAAATTCGTTCAGCTCTTCAACCCAATCATTGTTATTCTATTTAAACTGTTTCAGAGCATAAAAGAAAAGGAAATTTTTCCATTGCTTGTTAGGACTAACATAGTGCTAACTCCCCTTTCACTAGCTACATATCAAAATCTTTAAAAGAAGTACTTTAAAAATCCTCAAAACTAATAATCTAACATATTAATAGATCAAAGTAGAAAACAATAAATCAGTCATGGAATTCAACATCCATTTCTCACTTTTTTTAAAAAAGGCAAATGAGGATAACATTAACATGTTAAAAATAACACTCCAAAACCAATGGCTAGTAAGATAAATATCAGAAGCTAGAACAAAAGTCCAGCTACCACCACTCTTGTTCATTATTATTCTGTGAGTGCTAGTCAATGCACTCACACTTGGAGATAGAGTCAGAACCCCAGGGTAATTAACTGAGGGATCATTATGTAACTAATAACATCCCCACACTTGGCTGACTATTACAACAAAATAAGGTCACATTTCCTTTCATACCCAATTTATGTCTTTGAACCTTTACCCACCAGTAACTACAAGTCCATTCTACCAATTTCAGCTCCTTGAATACTTTCTGGGACTCAACTCCCTGATTAATACTTTAATGTTTGTTAAGTACATGTAGGCAGTCACTTGAGACCAATTCTCCACTGCCTACTCTGCTCCCACCCCACACTCTCCCCCCGCCCCCACCTCCCCACAAGGCACTCCTCAGCCCTGTGCTCCTGGTGCTGTTTCCTAACAGGCTTCTCCAGGTCTGCCCACCATGAAGATATTTTTTTAATGTTATGATGCAGAGTCATTTAACTCAATTGTCCCAAGTTTTTACTTGCAGAAAGAAATATTTGTTTTTATACTGTTTTCATTTTTAAAAAATATTTTGTTTTTAATTATTATGGATACATAATAGTTATATGCATTTATAGGGTATATGTGATGTTTTGATGCAGGCATATAATGTATACTTTTTACTTTTATTATTTCAAAATATTATGGGGGTACAAATGTTTTTGGTTACATGTACTGATTTTGTTATGCTTGATTCAGGGATTTAAGTGTGCCCATCACCCAGATAGTGTTCACTGTACCCCTTAGGTAGGTTTTCATCCCCCCTCTCTTTCCCCCACCCATCCTCCCCCTCCCCCCTGCTTGATTTCCACTGAGTTTTACTGTGCACATGCATGCTTATCAGTTCCAGTTTAATAATGAGTACATGTGGTGTTTGTTTTCTATTCTTTAGATACTTCACTTAGGATAGTGGTCTCCAGTTCCAACCAAATCGTTGTTAAAGGCATCAATTCATCCTTCCTCATGGCTGCAGAGTATTCTGTAGTATATGTATGCCACAGTTTGTTAATCCACTCATGAACTGATGGGCACTTGTGTTGATTCCACATCTTTGCAACTGTGAATTGTGCTGCAATAAACATTTGTATGCAGTTGTCTTTTTGATAAAATGACTTATTTTCCTTTGGGTAAATACCCAGTAGTGGGATTACTGGATTAAATGGTAGGTCTACTTTTAGTTCTTTGAGGAATTTCCATACTGTTTTCCATAGAGGTTGTGCTAATTTGCAGTCTTCCCAATAGTGTATAAGCATTCCTTTCTCTCTGCATCCATGTTAGCATCTATTGTTTTGGACTTTTTGATAAAAGCCATTCTAACAGGGGTAAGGTAATATTGTGCTTTTAATTTGCATTTCCCTGACAATTAGTGATATTGAGAATTTTTTCATATGTTTATTGGCCATTTGTCTATCTACTTTTGAAAAGTTTCTGTTCGTGTCTTTTGACTACTTTTTTAATGGGGTTGTTTTTTTCTTGCTCATTTGCTTGAGTTCTTTGTAGATTCTGGTTCTTAGCCCATTATTAGATGCATAGCATGCAAAAATTTTCTCCCATTCTGTAAGTTGTCTATTTGCTCTATTGATTATTTCCTTAGCTGTGCAGAAGCTTTTTAATTTAATCAAGTCTCATTTATTTATTTTTGTTGTTGCCATGATTGTTATCAGGGTCTTTTTCATAAATTCTTTGCCTAGGCCAATATCTAGAAGAGTTTTTCTACATTTTCTTCTAGAGTTCTTATGGCTTCGTGCCTTACAATTAAGTCTTTTATCCATCTGAAATTAATTTTTGTAAGTGGCGAGAGATACACATCCTGTTTCATTCTTCTACATGTGTTTATCCAATTTTCTCAGCACCATGTATTGAATAGGTCTTCTTTTCCCCAGTGTATATTGTTGTCTGCTTTGTCAAAGATCAGCTGTGGATGTTTTTATATCTGTATGTGGATGTTTTTATATCTGAGTCCTCTGTTCTATTGGTCTCTGTCTCTATTTTTGTACAAATACCATGCTGTTTTGGTTACTATAGCCTCGTAGTATAGTTTGAAGTCTGGTAGATTGATGCCTCCTAATTTGTAATTTTCACTTAAGCTTGCTTTGGCTATATAGGGTCTTCTATGGTTCCATACAAAGCATAGAATTATTTTTTCTAGATCTGCAAAAAATGATGTTGGTATTTTAATAGGGATTGTCAGTTGAAAAGAAAGGCATTTTCAAGAAGCACAGAGGGTCAGTGAGGATGAACAAATTCAGT
The DNA here is from genome assembly GCA_008750895.1 of Mirza zaza. Lineage (NCBI taxonomy): Eukaryota > Metazoa > Chordata > Mammalia > Primates > Cheirogaleidae > Mirza > Mirza zaza. The sequence goes on from VSMD01035797.1 coordinate 5,828, forward strand.
AAAGATCATTGGATTTAGTTCCTAGGAGTTCATTAGTGATCTTTAAGGAAATTGTATCAATGAGATGATTTTGGTTTGTTTTGTGTTTTTTTTGAGACAGAGTCTCACTCTGTTGCCCCGGCTAGAGTGTCGTGGCATCAGCCTAGCTCACAGCAACCTCAAACTCCTGGGCTCAAGCAGTTCTTCTGCCTCAATCTCCTGAGTAGCTGGGACTATAGGCATGTGCCACCATGCCTGGCTAATTTTTTCTATGTGTTTTTAGTTGGCCAATTAATTTCTTTCAATTCTTAGTAGAGATGGGATCTCTTGCTCAGGCTGGTTTTAAACTCCTGACCTTGAGCGGCCCTCCCGCCTCTGCCTTCTAGAGTGCTAGGATTACAGGCGTGAGCCACCGAGCCTGGCCAGGGTAATTATTCTAATAAAGGTTAAATGGTGGTTGCACTATGGGTTATGGAATTTTTTTTCAAAAACTTTTAATAAGTGTGTCAGTTATTAAGTTCTTTTCTCCCAGCTTCTAAACTGCTTTTGGATAGACAAACCCATTTCCGCATTGCCAGCAGATGCCCTAATAGGCTGTGCCAATGGAAGAGGGAGACTCCAAGGATGGAAAAGGAGAAGGGATTTGTTTCTGTTTGTTTCCTAGGGGCTCCCTGGGACTTCCCTGCCTATTTCTTGAGCATCACCTGACCATAGCAATTTTTTTCTGTTTTACCCTGACAGTAGCAGTTCCTTCTTATAGCAGGGGGGTTGAATCCAGGTTTTGCAATTCCAGCCTTATTGTGCTTTCCCTTCCTCCAGAGATGCCAGCATTGGGAAAGAGGCTGTTTGTGGGTATGGATTCTAAAGATACTAGACCAAGGTGGATTTAACGAAATACTGGATTCAACTAAATTTAATGATAGAGGTGCACTCATCAGAGATGCTGCATTAAAAGTTTTAGCTTATACAGCTGCAAGTGGCTCTAATAGGCTACTTCTTCATTGGTTTATTTTACTTGTTTGTTTATTGCTTATTTTGCCCCCACTGGTCCATGTGGCCAGGGGTTTTCATCTGTTTTGTTTGCTCCTGTATTCCCAGCAACAGCATCACACCTGATATGTAGTTCACACTCAATAACTATTTGTTAAAGGAATAAATAAATGAACACGATGGTGAACACATGAATATAAGAAAGTGAAACAGCCTTATTGATGATATGGAGAAAGGTTTAGTGGTCTGGATAGAAGATCAAACCAGCCACAACATGCCTTTAAGCCAAAATCTAATCCATAGCAAGACCCTAATTCTCTTCAACTCCATGAAAACTGAGAGAGATGAGGAAGCTGCAGAAGAAAAGTCTGAAGCTAGCAGAGGTTGGTTCATGAGGGTGAAGGAAAGAAGCCATGCGTATAACATAAAAGTGCAAGGTGAAGCAGCAAGTGCTGATGGAGAAGCTGCACCAAGTTATCCAGAAGATCTGGCTAAGATCATTGATGAAGGTGGCTGCGCTAAACAACAGATGTTCGATGTGGACAAAACAACCCTCGACTGGAAAAAGATGTCATCTAGGACCTTCATAGCTAGGGAGGAAAAGTGAGTGCCTGGCTTCAAAGCTTCAAAGGACAGGCTGACTCTCTTGTTAGGGCTAGCACAGCTGGTGACTTTGAGTTGAAGGCCATGTTCATTTACTCTTCTGAAAATCCTAGGCCCTTAAGAATTATGATAAATCTACTCTGTGCTCTATAAATGGGACAACAGAACCTGGGAGACAGCACATCTGTTTACAGCATAGTTTATTCAATATTTTAAGCCCACGGGCTGAGAACTTCTCAGGAAAAAAGATTCCTTTCAAAATATTACTTCTCACTGACAACATAACTGGTCACCCAAGAGCTCTGACAGAGATGTACAAGGAGATGAATGTTTTCATGGCTGCTGACACAACATCCATTCTGCAGCCCATGGATTGAGGAGTAATTTTGACTTTCAAGTCTTATGATTTAAGAAATAAATTTTGTAAGGCTATAGCTGCCATAGATAGTGATTCCTCTGATGGACTGGGGCAAAATAAATTGAAAACCTTCTGGAAAGGATTCATCATTCTAGATGCCATTAAGAACATTTATGATTCATGGGAGGAGGTCAAAATAGCAACATGAACAGGAGTTTAGAAAAAGTTCATTCCAACCCTCATGAATGATTTTGAAGGATTCAAGACTTCAGTGGAGGAAATAACTGTAATTAGAAATGGAGTGTAAAGATGTGACTGAATTGCAATCTCATGATAAAACTTTAACCAAAAAAGAATTGCTTCTTATGGAAGCTATTCTTATGAGCAAAGAAAGTGGTCTCTTGGAATCTACTCCTGGTGAAGATGCTGTGAACATTGTTGAAATGTAATTTAGGATATTACCTAAACTTAGTTGATACAGCAGCACCAGGATTTGAGAGAATCGACTCTAATTTTGAAAGAAGTTCTACTGTGCTCTCAAATGCATCACATGCTACAGAGAAATCTTTCATGAAAAGAGTGAGTCAATTGATGCAGTAAACTTCATTGTCTTATTTTAAGAAATTGCCAGAGCCACTCTAACCGTCAGCAGTCACCACCCTGATCAGCCAGCAACCATCAACATTGAGGTAAGACCCTCCACCAGCAAAATGATTATTAGCATTTTTTAAAAAAGCAATAAAGTGCTTTTAAATTAAGGTATATACTTTTTCTAAGACAAAATTCTACTACACACAATAGACTACAGTACCAAAAAGTTCATGTGACTCTCCTTATTGCCATATCTGCTTTCTTGTGGTCTGGAACTGAAACCGCAATATCTACAAGGGATGCCTGTATCACAGTTCACATTCTTCCTTTTTTGTTTCTTTTATTGCTGGTTCGTTCCTTAACCAGGGATTTAACTGGCCAGCCCCAGTGGACTCACGATAAATTCCATTAAAAAGCACACTGGGGAAGTAGGCGAAAGAATTTTGGCAAAATCACAAAATGGGGATAATAATATACCAATTGGACAGGAATACTCGCCCATCTTGTGGGGGTGCTGTGAGAATTAATTAATGTTTGTAAAGGCCTTTGAGGTCCTTGGAGAGAAGGTGCCACCAGAGTGCTAAGCATTATTGTGAAGGGATTATGTGCACAAATACAATACTAGGAGCCAGGATATTACTAAAAATAAAGCAGAACTCTCTGTGAGGAAGGTAAGGAAGGAAATGCCTCACTGAAAAAAGCTTAACTGTCTTTTAATACAAATGCTTCAGCTACCCGGTAATGGAACAGCAAATCCGAGATTCTATTGTAAGTAAAGGATTATGTTTTCTCGGCATTGTCAAGGTGCTGTGGAACAAAACAAAATGACTGCTTTCCCCAAAAGAAGGTTATAGTCTTTGAAAAAGAGATTAAGAGGATGTTTGGCTATTGCACTATGTAGTCCATCCAGGAGGAAAAAGGCAACAGTAAAGGCAAACGTTTGTTTGCATTTGGAGGGAAGGGGTTTTAAAAATTGGAAGAAAGGTGACCGCTCCAAATTAAAATAATTATTGGTGGTTGCTCCCAATAAATCTAGTGGCGCAGATTAAAGCTTGTTAGAAACCTAAACACATTTTTCGTTTGCTTTTCTCTCAAACAAGTACTTTAAATGCTAAATTGGAAATAGCAGGAGATATTCTTATGTGTTTACAGAGAATGATCACATTAACTTAAAAAAAAAAAACAACTCTACTTGGTCCATATTGTAAGTACTATCTGTTGTATTGTGTTTAAGGAATTCTCCAGTGTTTTAGAAGTCCTTATTAGGCGTTTGGCTAACAAACTTTACAGCAGAAATGGGCAGGAGCCCGCAGCCTCCTGTTCCTACAGCCCTTGTTTCTATCCCTTTTCTCTCCTCCACCCCCTGATTTTGTAACAAGGCCTCTGGAGTCTGAAGCAGATTAGCAAACAAATAAATCCTTTAATGTCAGGGAATACTTTCCCCAGCATAAATGCGATTAATGTGCCAGCCCAGCAAATTCTGCATTTCAAATACCTCAGCCGCGTAATAAGCCATTTCCCCCAACAACCTAATTCATGGCACAAAGGTCATTTTATGTGAATGTTTGCACTGGTTAGACTTTCTCTCTCCATTCTCCCTTCCCATCCCATCTCCCACTCTCCCGATTTTCTACTTTCAAAACGTCCTTCACATAGTCCTTAGAAAAGCATCAAAGAGCACAAACACAATAACCTGCGGGTCCGGAGAAGCCGGAAGACAGAAGGAATGTGGAACCTGAGCCGCCTGGCTGGCCCCAGCAGACGGGGCAGCAAACACCACGGCCACGAGTGGCTCCACGCAGCCACCCACAAAGTTTCCCAAAACTTCTACTGTAACGGAGAGGAACGGTGGGCTGGTTCCATAGGCCCCACTTGGACATTATAAGAAATGGAAATGGGTTTGTACAAACAGAAGAGGCGGGCAGTGCCGTCTCTGATCTTAGAATCAGACCTAGAGTCCCTCTAAGCACCACCGCATTCAGTGGCTTGCCCAAGGTCACAAAACAGGAGGGGAGAGGCTTACGGCCACCATGTCCCTCCGCTTGCCAGAGCCACCGTGCCCTCCCAGACCACGCTGCTTCCTTCAGGAAAGCGTCATCACCCTGCTCTCATCCCGGAGCCCCCGGAGAAAAAGACTATTTTGGGGTTATTTACTCAAAACCACTGGGTAAACTCTGACTCACATGAACATTTCCCTTGACTCACCCTTTGAAATCAGAGCCCCATGAGTCACCTTACTGTCCTATCCTTTTGGTCGGTGACCAAGGGGAAATGCTTCATTTTAAGAAGTCAGTCCTGGTGGCTTGGTGGTGGTGACGCGCTGAGGGTCGCAATGGGGCCGGAAGAGCCCTGCAGCTGTGAGCCCTGCAGTGCTCACAGTGCTCATGGCACAGGGGCCGAGAGACCCCTCCGTCCCGAAAGACAGGGTCTCCCTCAGTCCTTTCTGCTAAAATAGTAGAAACTATAGAGTGAGAAAGCATGCGTGTGTATTAATACATATATTTCTAAAAAGCAGTCATGACAATTTTATTGCAAAACAGCAAGTGACATAACAAATGAACTGCAGCGAGATGGGTGGATCTTAGCAATACGATATTAACTAAAAAACAAAGTTCCACATCATATTATGGAGTGCACCATATCCTTTATATGGTTTAAAGTAACTGAAAATGTTTAAAACTACATGCAGTTTAGGGCTACGATAAACTATATGGACAGCAAAGCAAGGAAATGCTCAGCTCAGGGTTCAGGACGCTGCTGAGGAGGATGGGGTGAGGTTGGGAATGCGTCATTAGATGTGAGTGAGTTTCCAGTTCTATTTTTGTTTGGGGAGATGGGCTTGCAGATGTGTATTATTAAAAATAAGTAAATAACTAAATATAAGCTGAACATTCACAGTCCAGTGATGACAGTGTGTCATGAATCCAGGACCATGATTAATCCAATTAAACATGAAAATGACAAAGTACCGTAGACTAGGCGGCCTGAACAACAGATATTCATTGTCTCACAGTTGTGGAGGCCCAAAGTCCCAAGTCGAAGTGTGGACAGGGCTTGTCCTTCCGGGGCAGGGAGGGAAGGCTCTGCCCCGGGCTGGCTCGTCGCCTGTGGACGGCTGTCTCCTCCCTGCGGCTCCCTGTCCCGTGCTGCCTCTGTGTCCAAATTTGCTTTTTAAATAAGATGCTGGTCTTATTGGATTAGGAGCCACCCTCATGCCTTTGTTATAACTTGATTACCTTTGCAAAGACCCTTTCTCCAAATGAGGTCACATTCTGCGTTCCTGGGGGTTAGGGCTCTGACACATGTTCTTTTTTAGGAGAACACAATTCAACCTGTAATATCAACGTACGACACTTGACTGTGTTAAGATGCATAGCAGCAGGTAGGGAAGAAGATAGTTATTTTAATTGTGTACTTACAATTTTATCAGTTTTCAAAGTTTTTTCTTCTTTATGGCACGGCCAGCTTAAGTGTTGAAGAAATATAAAGAATAAAAAGCAGAAACATTACCCCCAGAGCATGACATAAGTTATATAGTAAATCTTGGCCTGACCTGGAGCTATGCTTCTATTAAGCTTTAGGGCTCATCTAACTGAGGCTCCCGCCTCTAAATTCAGCCCTCCCTCGGTCTTTGAGTAGAAGGAACAGATGGAACATGGGTTAGTAGCTCAGATCAATTTTATCATGGCGACCTTGGTATCCTAGCTCTTGCCTGCAACTGAGTCTCTTCCTCTTTTCCAAGGGACGCAATTCCTGCTTATAACCCAGTTTCCAACAACCGGCTCCCCCGTGCTTGCCTTGACTCCTCCCCAGGGCTGAGGCCCCACACCAACCGCTGCCATTCCCTCGGCCACCGTCCGCCTGGCTGCACGTCTATAGGAGCTACCCTTGAGTGCTCCTTGGCTGCCCACCTTGGATTTTTGGACTAGGTTTGAAACTGTAGTTGATGGTATATATATCCTGTATATCCTTTCCTTATATGGATTTATCTCCTGGCTTTATAGCTAATTTAAGATTTGTGGCAGAGAATTATTGAAATCTCAAGTAACACATTTCTGTCCTTACTCTCGTGTCTAGCATGTGAACCTTGTCCTTCTCTGGGAATGTGCCAGAAAACCATCCCAGCAGTCCAGAGCCTGGCCTTTCCAGCCCTGATCCTCTCTGAGCAGCTGCAGCTGGAAACGAGACCATGCTTCAGTTAGACTGCAGAGCAACTGAAGGAAGAGAGATAAAGGGCGTCTTCCTGGTAAAGAGAGACAGTTTTCAGATGGGCAAGGCTGGGGAAAGGAGTTTATTTTGCTGTATGAGGCAGTCTTGACCCTCACACAAAGACCAGTACAGTAGCCACTCCCAGAATCAGAGTGTGAAACTGTCCTCTGACTTTGATCAAGGTCCACACATTGTCTACCCAGCATCACATGTAGTCATTCAACAACCGTCTTCACCATGCCATTGTGTATAGGCTCGGGACTACCTAGGATCGTGCGGTGGTGAAAGGGTGCTGGCCGGCCTGACATCACTGGGGAATATGATCAGAGCGAGGTCAGGGGACACGGTGGAGGGAACGACGGCACTGAGAAGGGAGCAGAGGCCAGGCGCGGCCTCGAGCCCGAAACACCAGGATGGGGGAGGCCTCTGCCTGGCAGCCCCAGACTTGGAGACCTTGACCCTCAGCCTTCTTGGTCTGCCCGACCTCTGCCAAGTGGCTAGAACGTGAAGAGAACAGCACGTGCCCCACTAGAGGGCCGCAAACCTCTCTGTGGCACGCAAAGCACTCCTAGCCCCTCCTCTAGACACTTAGGTTCAAGGTCACTCTGCAGAGCCACAGCGAGGAGCTTGGACAGTTCTGGATCTGAGTCCCGGCTCCACTGCCAGCCCCTTGTGTGATTCCCAGCAAATCCCTCAACCTCTCCATACAGATTTCTTACTCTGAAACACAAAACCCGTAACATCTACCTTTTAAGGCTCTTAAGGATGAAGTGGAATAATGCCTCGTCTTTAATGACAGCCATCGGCCCACCCTGCTGCCTGCCTCGGGCGCGGGGCAGTGTCTGTCGGAACAGAATTAACCTGTGCTGTGTCCATCCTCTGCCCTTTAGACACGTCCTGTTGAAATCCCAACAATTCAGTTTTTCTGTGGCTGCCATCACCTGTTCTTTTTTACGCAGGAATTGTTTATGAACATACAATCTAATGATGGTTTTTTTGTTTTTTCAGAATTTCCCTTTCTTGTGAATCACATTTCTGGCCTAGCAGGGCATACTTGTCCTTTTCCTGAACTTTCCGAGGCCTCTTTTCCCAAGTCCAGGTTCAGGTCAGCCTGGCCTGGTGGTTCCTTACTTGCATTTGATCCAGCATGACACAGTCATTTGTTTCTCTGGGTTCCTGGAAGTTACACAATGGCCAACAAGTTCTTTTTCGTCAGATTTAAGTCAAGAATAGAAGTCCCCTTGTTGTTTCCTCTGCCTTCTCCGTGACGAGCGTGTCATGAATCCTGGCAAAGACGTGTTCCATCGCACAGTTTACTTTTAGCGGAACAAGACTCCGAGTAAAATCTGATCCTTCGAAGCCGGTCACCATTATCACCTAATTGGCCTGTTAATTACCTAGTATTGATAAAGCATCTTCCCACACCACCCTCAGAATAATAAAATAGCACGAGCTTCCATTTATTGTGCATTTCCAACGTGCGTACCAGGCACCTAGGTAAGTGCTTCTAGTACATTGTCCCTTGTGAGCTTTAAAATAGCCCTTTTCTTCAAATCATCACGCCAAAACAATAAAATAAAATAAAATAACCCTGCGAGGTAAGTGCTATTATTAGTTTCCATTTTACAGATATGGAAACCGAGGAACAAGGAGATTATGTCATTTGCCTAAAGCCACACGGCTTGCAAGTAGGAGGGCGAGGGCCCTGAGCCCAGAGCTCTCCGTTGCTTCTCTCGCGGGATCTCACGCCGGCTCTCGAATTTACCAGCTGTCCGACCTTTGGGGCGTTGCCCGCTGTCTCTCTCTGTTTCCTCGTGTGTAAAAATGGGAATGACGATGTCCACATCACGGGGACCGTGGTACAAATGGAATGCGAGCGCGTTTGGGAAGCAGGTGGTGCCGTTCCTGGGGAAGCACAGGTGCACCAGGCAGGAGGGCGTCACCCCCCTCACTGTGGCCACCGCACTGCCGTGGCTGCCACCTTGCCCCGCTCTGCACGTGCCGGGTCTGAAGTCAGGTTCCATCTCACATGCATCTTAATGCACACACCGGGTGAGGGTTTGCTTTTCCTCAAAAGGTCGTTACTTGTTAGCATGTCTTTCTAGAAATGTCATCTCTGAATCCAGGAAATACAGCGTGTCCACGTGTGTTGGATTCGTCTAGCTAATTTAGCGAATTTATTAGTAACTGGAGGGAGGAGCCTGCTTGGGTTTTCCCGAGTTCTCTCGACACTCAGTGCTGAGTCTCACGCTCTCCCAGGACTCAGACCTGGGTGTGCAGCAGGTAGGTGTTTGTCAGAAGCAAATTCAGCTGCCCGTGTTGTGCTAAGTAAAAGATGCTTTACTGCCTCCCTGCAGAGGGGCCCTGAGGCAGCTGCAGGAAGCAGCGGAGAGAAACTCCCCCTGTCTCCGTGGACCTTCCCCATCTCTGGCTTTACCAGGAGATGCGTAGCATTAAAGCAAAGAAGGTTATGCAGCCAGAGGGCGAATGGAAAATGTATGTGTCTGGCCCACTGTCCTAAACTCTGGCTCTGAGGAGTTTCCAGAAAGAGAAGGGTAGAACTGGATTATATTCTCCTAAGTTTTATTCTCTCTCCTTGGTTTTGGAGTGAGCGTGTGTGCGCATGCGCGCTTTCACCCTGCCAGTGATTAGGCCGCGCTGCTGCAAATGTTTCGAGGGACTTTATGAGACAGTTCGTGCATTCGGGAAACGGGCCTTGCCTGCCGAGGGAGTCTGCACCAGGTACCGGCCCAGCCTCGGCAGGAATCACCTGGAACAAGAGCTCCAGGCTGCTGTCTTTTGGCTGCATCAGCAGTTTTCATGCCCTGGGGATCTTTTTTTTTTTTCTGAAATTCAGAAAGTTTCTAACTTATTGATCTATAAACAAGTGGTGTCCTGACTCTGGGGACATTTTTACTTGCACTTTAATGGTTTCAAAATTAGGAAGAGCTGGCTGCTGAGTTGCACCTCCCACCACGACTACCTCCTCTTTTTCTATTAAAAAGGCAACAGAAATCACGGTTGTGTGGAACAAACTTCTCTAGCATATTTGCTGGTTTTTAAATATCCTACAAAATTTCACTAATCGGATTTTTTAAAAGGTCAAGAGTTGTTCAGCTTATATTGTACACACGGAGACTTTCCTTTGAGGTTACTGGAGTTTTCTTTGCTTTTCTTTGAATTTTGCTCTTTAGTTTCTCTTTTGATTGACGTGGCCAAATGCTGGAGTTGCTTACTGCGATAGACCTGTCCAGCTTTCCTTTGTGTGTTTATAGAAATCGAAACACACTTCACGATGCGCTCTGCTCTCCCAATAAAGGGGAGATAGGACATTTTAGACAATAACTTTTTGAACAGAACGTTTTGCTTTTTATTTCATTCAGCTCATGTTAGGCGCAGAAGCAGCTCAGACAGTTCCCACGGTGGGAGTGACGGTGGCAGGGATGGGTTGGCGAGTGTGGGGGTGCCGCCTCTCGGTGGGTGACTGTTTGGTAATTAATGAAAGATAAAGAGGACTTTTCTGCATTTTTTGCAAGAAATGTAAGTTTATGTTTCTCCCCACATGTTTACCTCAGCCCTCTTCTTGTCCATTCTGCAGGGCGACTGTGTCGCACGACTCTAGGGGCGTTGTTTCTAGCAGGTTCCATGCGCTGGTGTCTGCGTCACACAGGCCTGCAAGGAGCCTAAGGTACGTGGGAGCAGTTGCCTTTCTCTTGCTGCCAGGAGGTACCTTTTGTTTCCAGTCCTGCTCCCTGTGACCTACAAAGGCCCACATAACTTTTCTTCCCTTCCCTCATGTGAAGTTCCCCTTCCGTGACAACCTGGCAGGCTCCGGGGAGCTACGGCCGGGTGGCATCTCTCCCCGGCTGAGACTCGATGTCATGAGAGACTTCCGAAAAGTATTAAACAGTCACGTTTTCCAGAGTGTCTCCCTTGGGACACAAGTTCTGAGCAAGGCTTCTCAGTAAAAGGGATTTCTGGCCAAATCATTTTGGGAAAAGCTTCATAACATATCGCATTTTGGATAGTCAACTAACCTTGTTAACCAAGGTTAAAATAAGGGTGGGAAGAGAAAAGGAAACAAGCAATCAACCGCAACAATAGCAAAAATAAACACACTTCAACTTTGCCTCACCCAGAATTTCCCAGATGATTTGTACTCATTTGTTTCATGACACTGGTAGTTGCAGGAACAGGCTTTGGGAATTGCTGTCCTAGGGCATCTCAGCCACCTTCTAGGCTCAAGGAAATCAGCAATTTAATGTAACGGTTTTGTTAGTTTCCAGGGAGATGTAGATCTATGTGATCTCTATTATGTTTAAACATTTTCGTCATTATTTTAAAATAGATGACACCTAGAAATCAGGTTGGATCATTACTCTTCAAGCCCCATTATGCAGAGACCATCTGGCCGGTGTACAGGAATCAAATCTAGGTGGTGAGATTAGAAAGAGACAAACCAGAAATGTTGTAGAATAAGGCCAGCTCATCCCAGAATGGTCTCTTAAGGAAACAATACTCAGATCTGGTCCTCAGTTGCACTCATGTAAAGAAATTTGATTTGGTCAGTTCCCTCAGAGGTGATCAGGCTCAAAGTGACTGACTCCTATTAAGAAATCTCACACAAGGCCGGGCGTGGCTCACGCCTGTAATCCTAGCTCTCTGGGAGGCCGAGGCGGGCAGATTGCTCAAGGTCAGGCGTTCAAAACCAGCCTGAGCGAGACCCCGTCTCTACTATAAAAATAGAAAGAAATTAATTGGCCAACTAATATATATATATATATATAAAAATTAGCCGGGCATGGTGGCACATGCCTGTAGTCCCAGCTACTCGGGAGGCTGAGGCAGGAGGATCGCTTGAGCCCAGGAGTCTGAGGTTGCTGTGAGCTAGGCTGACGCCACGGCACTCACTCTAGCCTGGGCAACAAAGCGAGACTCTGTCTCAAAAAAAAAAAAAAAAGAAATCTCACACAAGATTGATGTATAAACCAGAATGCTGGTGATTGCTGTTTAGTAAGAATAGAGATGCCATGGGCAGCTATATGGTCATATTGGCTAGTCGGTACACTCTGTTCATGGGAAAGCTGCATGGGAAGCCCAAAATTATAATCATAAGGTTGTTTTATGAACAAGAAATCTGAGCAATGGAATTTCATTGGATAGTGGTGTTCACGAGAGACACAGATTTGCCAAATAGAAGAATAATTACACTGGCAGGCCCATACATACTTGTCTCTTGGAGAGACACTAAATATTCTCCCTATGTGAGACCCTCTTTTATTGCACTCTGAAGACCACTCCCCCTGGAAGGGAGAAAGAAGGGTTCCAGCCCAGCTCCCAGGCCTGGTTTCATGCTCTGCTTGTCTGGGATCGTCTTGACTCGACTTTCCAGACAGTCTCTAGGTGGATGTCTCTGCAGGTGGTTGATGGCTGACGCCCCATCACTTCCAGAGAGTGTTCCCATGCCTGGGCTACCTTGTCCTGGCCCCTCTGTAGCCAGCCTGAGTATCTGCATTGCTGCTGCTTTGGTTGGGAGCGTGCAGAGAGGTGGGAGGATGTAGGGATGACGCCCCTCATAGACTTGCCATCCACGAACTTCTCTATGCCAATAACTTTCCCCTCAGTCTGTTCTACTTCTTGCCTTAATTCAAAACAGTTCAAGCCAACAAATAGAGCAAATATTTGTTTACCAAGTTCCTATCACATCTAACGCAGTATGCTTAGTTAGCACTGTTGAGGAATTGGAAACAGGAAGTCTAACCCATATTTCAGGACTCTGCCCACTTACTGAGCTTAGCAAATAGTTTTGAAAACATCTCTTGAGTGCCTACAAATTTTATTAGCCCTGTGGAACTGAAGCTGCTTCCTCCCACCCATGTCATTCCATTTCTCTGGCACCTTTATTATTCCAGTCTTGTTTTGTTTCTCTCTTAGCACTAGACCTGGATGACTTTTAAAACTTGAACTTCTATAACCACGTTATCCAAGGTGGTGAACCATGACTCCCTATCTTATTTTATTTGTTGAAGCATTTATCATTATCTGACATTATTTTACCTGTTTACTTATTTTTTTTTATTTTTTATTTTTTAGATAGAGTGTCGCTTTGTTGCCCAGGCTAGAGTGAGTGTCGTGGCGTCAGCCTAGCTCACAGCAACCTCAAACTCCTGGGCTCAAGCAATCCTGCTGCCTCAGCCCCCCAAGTAGCTGGGACTACAGGCATGTGCCCACCACCATGCCAGGCTAATTTTTTCTATATATATTAGTTGGCCAATTAATTTCTATTTTTATAGTAGAGACGGGGTCTCGCTCTTGCTCAGGCTGGTTTCGAACTCCTGACCTCAAGCAATCCGCCCTCCTCGGCCTCCCAGAGTGCTAGGATTACAGTGCTAGGATTACAGCCACCGCGCTGGGCCTGTTGACTTATTGCTAAGTGTCTGTCTTCCCTATCTAGAAAACGTGAGCTCAGAGAAGGCAAAGACCTTGCCTGTCTTACTGACGATGGTGCTACTGTGTCCCCAGTTCCTAGAGCAGCCTTAGCACACAGTAGGCGTTCAAGCAACACACGCGGGGGGACAGTGACAGAGCAGGGAGGAGTAAGCGAGTCTTACCTTGTAACCGACAGCCCTAGAAGCTTCTGTCAGAACCCGGTGCAGAAGCAGGGCGTGCGTAGTCCTTTGTTCCCCACAAGACAACATGTCCAGGAGCGTGGCAGGCGTTGCCATCTGCTCCGTGGAAGGAGCCGCACTCCAAGTCACAGTGTCTCCTAGGCCCAGGGAAGTGATTTGTTTACTGGCAGAAACAAACGGGCCTTGGGCTCCCTGGAAGACAAGTGGGAACCTGCCTTTGCTTTGCTCCAGGGCAGAAAGGCTTATCAGGAAAGGAAGGAGGGAGGATGAGATAAAGATAGGGACTGTGGTAGAAGGGATAATAACAGGGATACAGTAAAGGAATTATAAGTTGTCCTTGGAGGAGGGCATCAGATTCAACCTCTACCTTTGCTGTCCCCTGCAATGACCCTGCTGGGTGGCCATCATTTCTCAGTGCAGTTCGCCCCATCGTGGGGAGTTTAATACACGGAGTTATCGACAGTAGCTAACATTTATGGAGCACCCACTTTGTGCCACGCTGGGCCACCAGGGATGCCGCCCAGGGTGCACACTGCACACGCAGACGGTGACCGGAAGGGCATCTGCTGGATCTGTGTGTTTGGCGCCTTTGATGCCTTAACCCGGTGGCGTAGGCTCAGGCCACGTGTGGCATGGCTGGGAGTCAAACCCAAAGAGTGTCTCATTCACGTGAACTGTCCCATCAGGGGGCCGCCACCTCCTCCTAACTTCCTCCGTGGCCCTGACTCTGGCCTCTGGGGCCCCCAGGCCACGGCAGCCCTGAGCACCGCCCCCCTCACCGATTCCTGTCTGCTCCCAACCTAAACGCGCTCAAACCACCCCCACCTAACATCCCTGATGACTTGTCCCTTTCCTTGAAATCAGGTCGGCGTCCTCCCCACGGCCTCCAAGGCCAGCGTGACCTACCCCAGCCCTCCCGCCCTCCCCGCGTCTCCCCCACTGCTCCCCCCAGGCCCCCACGACCTTGGCACCCTCGGCCCCACCTAGCTCGCTCCCTACCCGTCTCCCCGCCGGCAGTTCCTTCTCTTTCTCTGGGTCTCAGCTTCCTATCCCATCCGTCTCTGGCCACAGCACCGAAGTGTTCCTAGAGCATCCTCTACCTCATTCTCTTATTTCCTTCCCAGGGTTTTAAGCTCATGTTTTTAAAAAATGTGCTTACTTGTTTCCATCATTTTCCTCCACCTGAACGTAAACTCAGGAGGGCAGACCCCACGCCGCCCTGTTCCCCACTGAACCCCGACTTTGCGCCCAGAAAGTTTTCCATGCATATTTTCTGAACACATGAATGTCCCCTAGACGTTGTGGACAGTCATCTGTACGGGGTCCATCCTTTTCCTAGATAAAATGTACTCGGGTATTTCAGGTATTCTGTGTATGCCATAGTGCCTATGTTGCCATGTCCCCATATTGTCCTTACAGTATCGTCACAGCACTCCAGGTGTGGCCGAAGCTGAACAGACCACAGTGGGATTCTGCCTGCCCCTTCCTAGGCAGGCTGGAGCCCAAACGGTGGCAGCTTTTGTTAGAGGAGGTGGCCAGTGGGCTCACAAACCACCCTTCCCGTCCGCACGGTGGCCTGGGGGCTGCCTGGCCCGGCTGGCGGGTGTACCGCTCCTCATTGCCCGGCGGGCTCTCGCTGCCATTTCCGTGGGGTGACCGCTCCCACCAGGGCTGATTTCCAGCCACCAACTGAGGTCACTGGCTGTGGCTTGGGGCGAGCGGCTGTGTCACCGAGCCCGCTCCAGCCCTGACCCCCAGACACGGTCATCGAGAAGCACCACCTGATGGGCCCGTGTGTCTGACGGGTGCAGACACTCTCAGCTTCCTCCACAAAGTCAGAGTTCTGCGAAAACCAGAAATGCAGGGAGGTGGCAGGGAAGGAAGGAAGGTATTAAATCTCCTTTGGGTCCAGCGCTTGCTCCTCCTCGGGCCTTTGGGCGTAAGGACGCGAGCCTGCTTGAGACACCAGCTTAGTCCAGTCACTGGTTTTCCTCCTCTGACCAACATCAGCAGGCGACAGGGAAGTCGATCTCTGGTGGCTGTTTTGGTTGCTTTCATGTCACTCTCACAGCAGGCGGGATGACTTAAAAAGCTGTGCCCTGCAGGGAGTGTGTGGTGTCCCCCCCCCAGGCTGTGATGTCACAGGAGTGCCAGGTTTGTGTATGTGGGGGGGTGGTGTTTGTTTGTTGTATTTAGAGTACGCTTCAGAGCTGTAACTTATTTACCGTGTTTGTATTTGGGTCAGTGGGAAAGGACTGGCAATTAGTTATTTTGGCAAAGTTCAGTTATGCCTGAAAAAGGAACACAGACGTAACATGTTATATAATCGCTCTTAAACCACCTCTGGGAAGCTCTCCAAGCCCCATGTGTCAGCCTCCATTGTGCTTGTCTGGACACAACCGCTACAAGAATTCCTATTTTATAAAGCAGGGTGGGGAAATGCCAAGAGACGGCGAGAGCTGAGTTTAATCGCGAGGGCGACTTGTTTGGGGGCAGCTGGAAGGAAGAGCCTATCTGACCCTCCAATCCGCCACATTAATCCCTAGGCCGGGCCGGCACACGGTCCTCCAGACCACTGGACCCTACATCGTAAAATAATTTTGCTCCAGAATCTAATTAAATCTAAAAGTGAATTTTTTTTTTCATTTTTATGTGGTAAACGTTTTATTGAAGTATCACCTGCACCCAGAGAAGGGCACAACACGTAAGTGTACAACTCGATGAATTATCATAAAGCAAATAGCCCCATGTACCTACTTCCCGCTCGAGAAATGAACTTTACCTGTGGCTCTCATGTCCTCCCCAAAGGGGACCACTGATACCTCTGTGGAAGAGTTTTCATTTACTTTTCTGATTCCAAACTTTTTTTTTTTATTTTTTTATTTCTATCTTTTTTCATGATTTTCTAGAAGGTCTCTAACTTAGTCATATGTTATGACAGAGATTGGGGAGTTGTGGAGCACGTCTTGGGGACATGGCAGAGTCAGATGTTGAAAACTGGGTGGGGGTCAGGGTCCCCCAGGGCATGCTGGCGCTTGGGCTCACGTGGCTTTGCCAGGTCCCTGCTATGTAAACAATTTGACTTTAAAAATATGCTACAAAATTCATGGTGCCACGTGAGGTATAGTGATTTATCATAAAGACTTATAATTACAGTTAGAGAAGAAGTACTTAAGTGCTTGTTTATTGTCCCATTGCTACACCTGGACATTCTTGGTGGCGTCCAGGCACCATCTCTTCCTCTTCAGGTCCAGGAAATTTCTGTCATGTTCTTCATTGTCCAATGCCCCATTTCTGGCTAATTTCACATCTCCTACAAAAGGAAAAGATAGCAGTGCTGGTATTATTCACAGTATGCCACACACGGCTCTTCTGAATCATGAAACAATGTAACTCTTCTTTCATGTATTTAATTCTGGCTGGTGTCTCTGGTGATGCTGCGTCATCCACGGTGACAACCGCCAGTACTGGCTTCCAATGACACTTTCATAGTTACTGTGCCTTGCTGATGGCACTCACCATGTGGGAAGTTGTGAATGATGGTTTGTCCTCTTGCCACGTTACATTTACCGTCGGGAATTTTACAGCTTCCATGAGGCCCGTGTGTCCTCCCATTGTGCTTTGCTTGACCTCCTCAAGGCCTCATTCACTGTCCACAGGGTGAGAGCTCCTCCAACGCCGACTGCACCTCTGCCTTCTCTGCATGCCCTCCGGTGGGGAGGATGAGTGCGGTGAGCAGAGAGAGAAGGGTCCCATTCTCAAGGTGCTGGCTGTCCCTCAAACAGCACAGCTTAAGACCAACCCAGAGGAGCATAATGTCACCACGTCAATAGAAGGCAAGAGAGGACATCGATCAGGAAGACCTGCTGGCTTTACCGTGCAAGGGTGCTGTGAGCCCTTGGATGACACAGGTGCT
The DNA here is from genome assembly GCA_008750895.1 of Mirza zaza. Classification (NCBI taxonomy): domain Eukaryota; kingdom Metazoa; phylum Chordata; class Mammalia; order Primates; family Cheirogaleidae; genus Mirza; species Mirza zaza. The sequence goes on from VSMD01035797.1 coordinate 23,103, forward strand.
GTCGCCCTGGAGGAGTGGCCAGCGTGTGGAGGGCATGGGGCTCGCACTGGCAGCAGCCGTGCGCAGGGCAAAGAGGCTCGCTGCTACCCTCATCGCCTTTAGGTGCTGCAGATCAAAGGCAGCTGCACCATCGGACCACGAGGGGCAGGAGCCAATGCACAGGCCACGCACGTGCTCAAGCCCAGGGTCGGCAGTAGACCCCCAGTGGTCCAGCGTCCTGAACTCTTCCCGTGTCTGGCAGGGATGGGAGTCACCCCACATCAGTGTGTCAGTACCATTCTGCTGGACGAGTCTGGCATGATTCCATAATAAAACCCACGCCAGCCACGGCGCCCCAGATGGATGCTGTAGCTATGAGTCTCAAAACTCCCCAGAGCATCCAGCCAACCCCAGAGCAAGGTTAGGATCAGAGGATGCCCGAAGAGAAGAATGGGGCTCAGTGGGGCCTGGTCCGAGTTGGGTCTCCATTCCCAAATGGTTCTGCAGGCTCTGGCTGGTCCTAGGGACCATAGGGACACTTGGACATTTTCTAGGAGGCCACTCCAAAGTGCAGGACCCCCTGAGGCTTGGGGCCTGGCTCTCTTGGGTCTAAGGGAGGTACTGGTGTTAATAAGATTACCAAGGTTGGGCTTTGTGCGTTAGTTTCTTGTCCCAGGGTCTTCCCCTGTACTTTTTATTTCCTGAAAGACCCGCTGTGACATCAAGAAGGATAAAAAGGGTATGCTTGCATTTTTATTAGTGAAGAAGTATGATACTGTATGTATTAAGGTCACTCTTGGCCATATGTCTTTGGGCACATATATTTGCCTCCATATGACTCCATTTCCTTATCTATAAAATGGGCATAAAAGTAATACTCAATAAAACTCACAAGATGGTGTCAGATGAATGAGATAATATATGTAAAAATATCTTGAAAACTTGTAGGGATTATCCAAATATAATTTTATGCTTTTTAAAACAAGGAGTTGTGTTTTTTAAATGTTTGAGTGTACTAACTGTCCAACTGAGTTCTTTCAACTCACTCTTTTTTGTTTTAGTCGTAGTTTAGCATTTACACTGATTATATGGTTTGAAATCTATGTCCTGAGTCCAGTAAAGGGTGCCACAGCCTCTTTTTTTACTCCTCTTTACTCTTCTCAGGCAGATCCTTGGCTTTGAGTCCCTGGTACTGGCCTGCTTTGACCACTAACCTATGTGCTATATTTACCTCGAAGTGAAATAAACACAATATTCTTCCTATTTTTCTAAGCAAAGGGTATTCTCAAATCCATAAGTTTTGATAAGGCACATTACCTACATAACCTAGGTAACTTAAAAACGGTAAATCAAGGCTGTGCCTATAATCCCAGCACTTTTGGTGGCTAAGGTGGGAGGATCACCTGAGGCCAGGAGTTCAAGACCAACCTCAGCAAGAGTGAGACCCCATTTCTACAAAAAATAGAAAAATTAGCCAAACATGGTGACGCACACCTGTAGTCCCAGCTACCCTGGATGCTGAGGCAGGAGGATTGCTTGAGCCCAGGAGTTGAAGGTTGTAGTGAGCTATGATGATGACACTGCACTCCAGCCTGGGACAGAGAAGGACCTGGTTTCTTGAAAAAAAAAAAAAAGAAGAAGAAGAAGAAGTGAATGAAGATCCAGAGTACCCTGGGCACAGCCTTAAATAACCCTGAGCTGAGCCTGCAGCAGAGGGGTGAGAACAAGGACCACAGAGGGACAGAATTTTCAAGTAAGGTTTGGTAGGCAGCTCTTACTGATGGCCCCCAAGACACCCCACCTCCTGGTGTGCACACCTTTGTCTGACCCCCTGCCCTTGAGGGTGGTCTGGCCTAGGGCCTGCTTCTAATGAATCGAACACAGCAAAGGGGATGGGGTGTCACTTCTGTGATTAGACTATAAGCCCGTAACTTCCATCTTCCCAGCAGACTCTCTGTCTTTGGGGCTTTGATGAAGCAAGCGTGCTGGAGAGGCCAACATGGCAGGAAACTGAGGCAGCCCACAGCCCTCGAGAAACGGAATCCCACCAACAACCTATGATCCTGGAAGTGGATCCTTCCCTGGTTAAGCCTTCTGATGGGACCCCAGTCCCACTGATGCTCTGACTGTGGCCACGTGAAGAGACCCTCGTGTAGAAGACCCAGCCATGTGAGTCTGTGAAAAACTGAGAAAATAAATGTGTGTTGTTTCAGGTTGCTAATTTTGCAGTAATGTGGATTATGCAGCAATAGATGATACATCAGGTCAAAAAAATTCTAAGAATTAATGCCTGCAAACTTTGAAGACAGTTGCCTGTGCAGGAAGATGACCTCATCTTCACTCGCTTTAAAACAGCACAGGTTAATTCTGTTCCGACAGACACTGTTACAAATACACTTACAAAATTATCCAAGAAATTCACTTTAAATATATTCGTAAGTTTCAGGAATAATGATTTTTGCGTCAAATTTATCAGCACATCTAACATGAACTATCTCCTAAATGGATTCCCCTGCTCAACTCTCTTATTTCTGCCAGAAAAAAAAAATGATTATTTTTGAATTCGCCTTAGAGACTACCTATCTGTTCATTTTCCAGGTGAAATGCACTGGAGTCCCCAAGAGATTGAGTGACTCACCTGAAGCCACACAGCTGCTTAGAGGCGGCACCGAAGCCCAATTCCAGCTTTCTCTCAGGCCCTCCCCTCTGTCTCTCATAACTGCCAAACGTTGCCAATTCTTCCGTGGTCAGGCTCAGTCCCCCATCTTCGTCCCTGCCACCTCCACACCCGCCCTCCGCACCCCTCCAGTCCACTCTGGTGCCACCGTCAATTTAACCTTCCTGCGACCCCACTTTCACCCGGCCCCTCCGTCGTGTGAGCACCTCTAAAGCCTCCCTGCTGCTGTCCGAGTCAACTCCCAACGCCCTTAGCTCCTTTTCAAATCCTCCTGGAACCCAGGGCCAGCTCACCCCTCCAGGATCATGGCCCACGTCTCTGTTATCCCCCACTAGGACACACTGTTCCTTACTCCTTGCCTTTTCTGGAAAAAATGTATTTGGGTTCTCCTCTCCCCTAAAGCTTTTTCTTTCTTCCTTTCTCATTTCTTAAAAAACAACTCCAAGGAATGTCTTAAGCTTCATTTTCTTTTCCTCCACGTTTATGGTCACCTAGTCACAGCACACTGCACTGCGCTCTGGTCTACATGTTCATCTGAAGCCTGTGATAGCAGGGACTTGGTGGCTATTTTGTTCCCTGCTGTAGTCCCAGAGCCTAGAGTACTCCCTGGAGCAATAGTCAATAAATATTTGAAATTAATAAGTGAAATTTCACTTGCTCCATGAACTCTTTCACAGTCTCTTTTCTTTTTCTGCAAATACCTAAACGGTTGGTCTTCTTAGCACCTTATCAGGCTTTCATCGTTTCACGTGTTCCCTTTGGTTTCTCTGAGTTGGAGGATTGTTGTGTGTGTTTGGTACGTTCAACGCACTTGCTTCCCCACTGTTCTAGAAATAGACCTTCCACCTAACAGTTCCCCCAGGCCACGGGGTTGGGCCAGAGACCCAGGCTGGGTAGAGTAGGCAGCCCCCTTCCTTTGGCCACAGAGAATGGTCAGGGGACACACGTGAGACCCATGCTAGGAAGGCGGGAGCATGTCCCTGAGACCATACTATTCAGGCTCCTCTAGCTTTTCCTTTAATTCCATGAGCTGCCCTTTCAGAAAAATCCCCCTTTTTCCTTACGTTGGTTTGAGTTAGGTTTCTGTCACGTGCAACATGAAAAAACTTTGTCTTGCACTTTCCTTATATTCGTCCCTTTCAGGCAAATACATGCATTTGGTTGAATATAGATGTATTCCATATTCTAAATTATATGTAATTCAATACAATGTATTTTTCCCTGTTATGCACTTAGTGAATTACTATTACATGGAAAAGTGTATCTAATACCTGATTCTGTGGCCCAACATAACCTACATGAGAGACACAAGATAACAGCAATGTCGGTAATGATGGAGAAAAAAATAAATGCCAAAAGCTACTTTTAAGTATATTGTAGAGTATATTTCTTATGGTTCCATTTTCCAGATGGAAGAATTTGGACTCGGAGAAAGCAAACATAGGCATGGTTTGCACAGGGGCTTGTTGCAGCTTTCCGACCTCTATAGCTGTGACACACCTGGGTGAGTTCTGGTTCAGCTTTTTATAGCTTGGCTGGGTTTTCTACCACTGTAGTCTCATTTTTATCACCCACATAAATAAAGAATGAAGGTGATGTCAACCGATTCCTCAAGACTGTTTAAGGATTTTTTTTTTTTTTTTTTGAGATAATGTATGTGACTGACTTAGCCCAGGTTTTTTTAGGAAGCAGAGCTTACGGCCCAGGTGGATGTGCTAACTCTTTCTGGGTCCGCGCCATCCCAGGGAGGCGTGCACACGGGTTAAAGGGCAGGGAGGCCAGCAAGGAAGGTGACGACGCACCACCGTGCATGGCCAGGAGGGCCACAGCTTTGCAGCAAGCACAGCTGATGGCCGGGCCTCACAGTTCTGCTTCCCAGCGGACTGCGACTCTCCGGCGACTCTCCGTCCAGTCTGTCTGGGTACAGAGAAGAAGGACATATTACTCCCCACTCCCACTGGTCACCGTTTGCCCACAGGGTGCCTGCTCCCTGCACTTCCAGGCTGCGTGACCTAGTCTCTCTGGAAAGTGACACTGGAGGCCCCGCAGTGGGAGCTTCAAAAAGTCATCAGTCCGCAGCGTGACGTAGCCAGGTGAGCTGTTGCACGGCACGGCGCGGGCACCGAGGGATCTCAGAGAATCTCCCGTCTCAGTGGCAACAAGAAGTCCCAGAGCAGGAAAGGAGAGGTCCGTGCAGTGTGAAGTGAGGTAGTGTTGTCGGGCCATGTCCCCCAGTGACAGAGAGTGCAGACAGCTGCTGCAGTCAGACCAGCCGGCTGGGCAGGTGGAGTGCCAGGACAGCGTGATCCCGCCAGAAAGGCAGCAATAAGCCTCCCGCCTATGAACAAAACACTTCCTCTGCAATCTGCAAGCGTGTGGCTGGTGCTGGGCCTTCTTGGTCATGAGCAGAAAATCATGGCTGAGCAAATGTAGGGACCCTCTGAAGCTGGGCCCAGAATAGTAACTGTGGCTACTGCGGTGACCAATACTGGAAGATGCTCCATAATGTTAATGTCCTTCCTCCCTTAGGTGGCTTAGACATATGCTAGCATGTGTGTAGCTCTGGCATTATTAAAGTGAAATTCTATTAAGAACAAACAATGTAACATGGCTTAAGTTGACTAAAGGGGATGTTAGCTTTAATATTGTAAAGATGAATGGAATCATATTAGTGAACGCTCTTGAACTTATAGGATAAAAAAACCTCAGCATGTAAATATGAGTGTTTTACTAAAAATCTTTTTTTCTTTTTAGAAAGAAAAATGTGTTGCCTAAGCTGGACTCCTTCCAGGCTCAAGCGATCCTCCCGCCTTAGCCTCCCGAGTGGCTGGGACTATAGGCATGTGCACTTCACCCAGCTAAATGTGAGTGTTGTCATTACTCTCCTTATTTTCTGTAGTCAGTGGTAGGGGAGCCATCTATCTGGGTTGCATGCATATTGCTGACTACCCACTTGCCAAAATTTCCTTTCTCTAAACACCAGCAATGCTGACCAAGGTTATATTTCTATCTGTGCCTCTGCTCAGTTTCTTAGACATGTGGCTGTTGGGGTTGAGTCTCTAATGCATCAGTGCCTTTCTAATTTCTATAATAGTCTGGGACTTCCTGATTTCTTTTTTCCTATTGAAACTTTAGAACTGCTTACTTACCTACCTCTGCCTGGGTTGGCCACTTGTCAAGAATGGGCTCCAGGAAAGCGTGGAAGTAGGCTGCTAGCTAGACTCTGGCTACTAACTACCTCATGGACTTGATAAAGGGATGTGGCAGCAACAATACCTATGAGCGAGGTGACCCCACAAGATGTCTTTACCATGAAGTTGGCAATTCTTCATGTAGATATTTAGTTTCCCAGAGCAATTCCATATAAGGGTTCCCAAACCTGGCTGTTGGCCAAGGAGTATGAGTTACTAGCTTTTCCCTTATCATGGGATCATTTGTAGTGGTTTTTAAACTGCCTCAATGTATGGATTTCCTTGAACTAAAAGAAAAAGAATAGAACTTAAAAGTTCTAGCTATCTGAACATCTTCTGCTTTAAAAAAATAAAATGAATTGGACAGGAAGATCATGGTACATGACTCATGGTAAACAAACACCAAACACATGTTATCTTAATCATCCTGTACAAAAGTCAGGAAATTATATGGATCTAAAAAAGAATTATCAAGAAAGGACAAATGAAGGCTATCCAGAAGACAAATCTGAATGTTTTGTTGTTTTTCAAATTATTAATTTATATAACTTCAAACAGGCACATCAATGCAGAATGCAGCTATACGAACATTTAGGGACCTTGCAGTCTGCCTCAGTTTCACCCTGATAGGCTTTAGTGAATGAAAGCGTCAACTTAGGAAAGACCCCACGAACTTTTTGCAACCATATCCTATTCTGAATGATCATAATCATAGCCCACTGCTCCTCTACTAAGCAACATCATAAAAATCTGTTGAATGCTAACTATGAAATCATGCGTGCCTTCTGCTAAATTATCTAGTATACAAAATATGTGTCTGGTATCATCCTTGCCTTACTGGAGCTTCAATCTAGTTATGTAAGTGGGCATGATGCATGTGATCGTTTAATTTTATGTGTCAACTTGATTGGGCTAGGGGAGGCCCAGATAGCTGATAAAATATTATCTCTGGATGTGTCTATGAGAGTGTTTCCAGAAGACAATTAGCATTTGAATCCATAGACTGAGTAAAGAAAATCCTCTCTCACAGGTGTGGGTGGGTATTAGCCTATCCTTTGAGGGCCCAAATAGAACACAAAGGTGGAGGAAGAGCAAATGTACTACTTGAGCTGTAACATTCATCTTCTCCTGCCCTTGGACGTTGGTGCTCCTGATTCTTGGGCCTGTGGGTTTGAACTGGAACTGGACCACTGGCTTTCCTGGGCCTCCAGCTTGCAGACAGATGGCATATCATGGGACTTCTTAGCCTCCATGGTCATTTGAACTAATCCCTTGTAATACATTTTTTCTATATACTTGTATATATCCTACTGGTTCTATTCCCCTAGAAATTCCTGACCAATATAACATGTAAATTCTATGTTTCATGAAGCTGTAGGGAGCTATTAATAGTTGGGAACAGGCAAGGAATTCCTCTATATAAGGTAATCTGACATATCTCCTCCTAGAGACAAGAATGGTGGCAGAAAGTTACTCAAAGATATAGAAATCTCTCATATAGGATTATTCTTTTCATTAATATGTATGTATATATATTACACCCAGAAAGAACATAAGTAGCTTACAATGTTGCATTAAATATCAAAAGTACATACATTTAGCATGAAAGAAGAAAACTAAAGTAGGCCCCAAATTAGAACCAGGGAGTACATTGGTGATATGCTGGTGAGCTTAGCAGCCTTCCAAAATTAGAAGCAGGAGTGAAGCAAATGCATAAATGCATATTTAATGATGCTATAGATGAATGACAAATTTGACCTTAAGCTTTCTATCATTTATTATGCAAAAGGAAAATCATAATTCAATAACTGTGAATCTGCAATTCACAATGTGTGTGAGTTAAAAACATACTAAGTGCTTAGGAGAAATGAAACTGTTCTTGAGAGGAAGAGGAAAGAAAGAGGCTAAGGCAGGAGGATTGCTTGAGGCCAGGAGTTTGAGACCAGCCTAAGCAACACAGTCAGAACCCATCTCTACAAAAAATTAAAAACATATATCCACACGTGGTAGCACACGCCTATAGTCCCAATTACTCCTGAGGCTGAGGCAGAAGGCTCACTTGAGCCTAGGAGTTTGAGACTGCTGTGAGCTAAGAGTGCACCACTGCACTCTTGCCTGGGGAACAGAGCGAGATACTGTCTCAAAAAAAAAAAAAAAAAAAAGCAACACGTGAGGCAATGAGTAATGCCCCCAGTTTGAGTAGACGCAAAAGTGGGTTTTATAGGCCTGTTTTCTCCTTGCCCTCTGTCAATGTATGCCAAGGGCATCCCATGGAACCTCCAGGAAGCAGTTCTCCAGGTGTGCGGGTGAGGAGGTGAGGACAGCATGCAGAGGTGTGGGATTCAGGGTCCACGGTGCACACACAAGCATTCTACACACCCAGCTTTAGTCTAGGTTGATTTTTGAATATATTTTCTAGAGCCTCATTACTCAAAGTGTGGTCCTCAGACTAGCAGCATAGGCATTACCTGGGAGCCTGTTGGATGTGCAGAATCTTCCACCCCACCTCAGGACTACTGAATTAGAATGTGCATTTTATCAAGGTCCTCAGGTAATTCATGTGCACAATAATGTTTGAAAATCACTGCTCTGGAGGATGGAATGTACATGTGCTCAGAATATTGTTTTTCTTATCTAAGTTTTTGATAAGTAAAATTTTGATTCATTTGCGATTGCATTTGTGTCTGGTTCGCTGTTTGGCTTATGACAGGCAATCCTGAAATATACCTTGAATCGCTAATTAATTTGACTGATATGATTATAGTTTAGAAAAAATTCACAAATATAATTAGATACACCTTGTCTTGGCCGTTAAAAATAAATCATAACCAACTCACAAAGCCTGCTAATGATTAACCAGGTGCAGAGACGTCCTCCTTGTCTTCTACCTCGTGATGTCCCCGTTCTGTAACCTGTGTGCTCTTACATGTAAAAGAGACTAAGGTGTCTCCTCGATGCCATGAAGGTGTTAGAACACCCTGGATGAAAATCCAGGAGAAGTAAAGGGCTCAAATCCTCCTTGAGCACCACCCCACACCCCCACACCCACTTCCATGGAATTCTTCAACCTTTGACTTAACCCACTTTATCTCATGAACTTGAGGGTCTATTTGAAATATGCCCAAGGCTAAAATGAGCTCTTCTTTCCAGTTCTGTTTTAAGACTGAATTCTAGAACTGGTGAGGAAAAATTGATGCATCAAAACTCCCAAAGCTCTCCTCCTCCCAACCGGGGTGTCCTGGCTCCCCATGCGTCCTTCTCAGGCCGCCCCCCACCCAGCCCTGGAAGCACCAGCTAGGGCTCGTGCATGGTCCCCACTGGCCGTGAGCTGAGTCAGTGTTGACAGACTGACCGATAAATGCATTTGCACCTCACTTCATAAACCTCACCACTTCCACTACATTTTAAGCTTCTATGAAGTCATTTAGAAACTATCACTCTGATTTTATTTTAAATTATACTCATAAGGGTTTTTATGTCCCTGGACTAGAGACCGGGAGAGGCAGACCAGAGACTAGGGGGCTATTAATCATAAAGAAGCTAATCATTAATTAAGGATTGCAGGGGTGAAACAAGACTGTACAGTCTTATCAAGACCAGTGTCTGCACATTAACAATTATAAGTCAGTTTTTAATTAAATATAAAAGTTTGAATTATAACTGAAACTCAGTATAAAATTTAAGTATTTAAATAGAAATTTTACAACTATCATAAAAGTCATTGCCATAATCTTAGAAGCAAGATTGTGCTTCATTTATCTTTGTATTCTTAACACCTAGTGTAGTGTTCAGAACATAATAAAGACTCAATAAATATTTCTTGAGTGAATGGATACATTAGTACACTCCTTCCATAAAGGATCTGGGTGAGTGTGTGTACACTGGGCTCAACAGCTTCTAGGTCCTACAAAAAATGTGAATGGAAATCAATGGAGAATCAAGAGACCAAAGTCATTATCAACCACTTTGAATGTAGCTTGTGTGAGATTCATCAGACTTCTGAAAATCAGAAATTATCGAAAGGTAAATGGAAGCTTAGCAAGACACAATGATCTATGTATTCATGTTCCTGATTATAGAAGATTCTGAAATAGATTTTATATGGCCGCAAAGTGTACGCTTAAAAACTGCAACTAGCTGGAAGAATTCTAACCTCTGTCTGTACTTATCTATAGCGGGAAGAGTCGGATGCTGGCCTCAAGGACAAACACAGGGTGTTTGGACTCCAGCTTCCGCAGGTCTGTGGGCACCAAGCCTCTGATAACTTGGTGTTGCCCACTTTGTAGCACAGCATGAAATGAAACTAGAGTACTTTGACAGTTTCTGGAAAAATAAGAGACAGCCTTTGTAGTCAAGCCACTGAAGTCTATAGCGGGAGGACACCAGGGCTGGGATGGGCTTGTGTGTGTTCTAAGTGTGGAGCTAGTGACAGAGGCAGATGGGTGACACAAGACAGCTTCCTTGCAGAGAAATCCTGACGGACGTGATTCCTCAGGGTGGTGGAAACAAGACACCAAAGCAGAGAGCTGCGATAAGCAGAGAGGATGGATTCAAAAGGATGCCCTGTTTTTATCAGCATCACATAAAGAAAACAGTCTTTGGTAAACTTTAGGGAAAGGAATCAGGGGAGCCTTTGCTGAAAGGTACAATCCCCACTCAGTGGCATTCAGGAGGAACTCCTGAGACTCCCTGTAAAATGCCAAACCAAGAAAGGGATCTGACAGTAGTGCAAATGGAGCGGAAGGTGCTACGAGCTAAGTGTGAACCCAGATGCTGCAGAGAGACGCAGCAGGAGACTACAGCAGAGCTTGACGGATGCCCCTAGTCGCTGGGTCCCTGGGAGACAATCATCCACTCCACGTGGCAGGTGCAGCTCCTCCAGCCCAGGACTGGACGTTTAGGGAGCTCCTGTTCTAACTGAGCGTTTCCCCTAGTCTACGACCGGCACTCGGAGCACAACGCAACTTCTGACTGCTATTTGTCTAATGCACAAAAATCAACGATGGTGAGTTTTCTTCCCTTTTAAACAAAACCACCCTTTGCCCCACTGTAAACATTATATTTGCAATGGCCAGGTACTTACTGGGATCTTAAGGAAGATAATTTCACAAGTTGCTCACCAAGAGCCCAAATCAACAAATTGCCCCATCCTTGTAAAGAGGCTTGGGCCCACGGGAGCATTTTCAGGCAATATTTTCAGTAGTAGGATCAATGTCTCTAATCGCTAGCATAAGTGGGTATAGTGATTGAAAAGCCTACCTCTTTCTCTCTGTGTCTAGGTCACACACAGGTGACCCGTGGGTCAAACTGTTTTGCTTGGCATGCATAGTATTTTGAAAAATAAAATGAATCTTCAACATCTAAAAATCAGGGGACTTCATGTTAGGAACCTTGATTTACATTTGTTTTGCTGCTCAAACGGGTAGGTGGCGGCATTCCCACATGGTGGCCTCTAGCTGCAGCTGGGTGGCAGCTGCCTCCCTTAGGTGCGCATGCACCTTCCAGTTCGCCAGTAGCCCAGTCTCTATGGATTAGGCAACTGGTCTCGAGGCTGTGGAGCTGTCACTTATAGAATGCTGAGTTGTTTTTCTCAGGGTAGAAGAAGTTCTCATTGCCTATGACGTTAAGAAAAGAGAGGAAGTGAAAGTGGACGGAGGGGGCTGCATAGTTCTCACACCCAATCCCTGTAGCCTGAGATGTCCTCATGACATTTTCCCCATTCGACACTTTTTTATTAGTAGTATCAGGTAAATCTCTAGTGTCTTGTTCCTCACGCCTGCCTCCTCCACTCCAGAATAATGTCTGATTATTACAAAATGTATTTTGCTTACCAGTGAACACATTCTGTGATTCCTACATCTCAAAATGCCTAAGTGGGACGGATTCTTTTCTTCAATTGGCAAATCTGAGATTTGAGCGTAGACAGATATCTGACAAATATATGAAAGTCTGGCAACTGCAGCTGAGCTCAGTGAAAAGTGATTTGGCAAAAGTATCCTTAGGATGGCTGTGGGAGCAGGGAGGGGGGATTGATGCACAGAATTGTCATTTGCCACGATTTGTGGCATAATATTCACATTCGTGATCTGTTAGTTACCATTTCGAATGTTTTTGTGTCCTGAGGATCGTTTTTGTTGCTTGAGTTTATAGTTGCAAAGCGAGTCAAACTGAGAAAGAAATCTGAACCCGTCTATGGCTGTAGCAGGCTCCACAGTTTTTCTTTGAGGATGAGCTGGAGATCAAAAGGTGTCACCTTCCCTTCCATTCAGCATTAAATTGTTTCTTCTTTGAATACCTGTCTATTTGTGGTTGCAGTGGGAGAAAGGTAGTTGCCGGAGAAATTAGGCACAGGGTCAATATTTGTTCATTGCATGAATGAGTGTACATGAGAGGTACCATCCAGAAGGCTGACTCATAGCCCAGGGCGAATTGGCAGTAGAGGCTGAGTGGGGAGGATGGCATTATGAAAAGTGTGCAGGTGTTAGGATGGCCCAGGTGAACCATGCAAACCCGGTGGCATTGGTTACTAACTGAACCTGGAGGGGAGGACTAGGAGGACAGAAAAGAAACAGGGAAAAAGGGCGACAAGTAACTGACTTCATGCCAGTGGTCATCTTCCTGGCTATTTTGCAGTCTTGCTACAAAGCAGTCACAGAACAATCACGGTATTGTTCTACCGCTAATATCTCAACTGTACAAAGAAGAAAAAAATTAGTCATCAGTGCTCACTTAAAAAGAAAGGCCTGACTGGATGCTACAAATACAAAACCCTAAAATGTTTCACACGTGGAATCCCGCTAGTCAAGCTGCAGTTTGTGGGCTTTTCGTATTCCACGCTACAGCCTGCCGTTGCGAAGAAGCGCAGCTCGAGGAAGAGCGGAGGTTTCTGTGTGCGTGTAGCTGCATTCGTCAGCATTTCCCCATTGCCTTCTGGAAACCATCCAAAGGCAACAAGGAGAATTAAAAAAAAAAAAAATAGACTCCATTTTTGGTGAAAGTAGGAGACAGGTATATTCTCCAGACTCTAAAATATGTAAAAGGCCACCAACTGCAGTTGCGTTAGTAAGAGGAAGAGGGGAGAATGTCGAGAGAGGCCTTATTGGGTAAGAGGGCCCCGGGTGGAGGATGTAAGTTAGTGCCAACGAAAACACACTTATGGAAAGGGAGAGGCACATCCCAAGGGGTAAAAGCTTTCCCCCGTGTAATAGATTGTGTTATTTGTTCAAAATATCGACTGACCTCCCTACCAGTCTCTTTCCTACCTCCCTGGCCCTTCTGCCCCTTCCTCAACAGAGCAATCCTGGCTGACGATTGATATTTCCCACCCCTCTGACCTCACTTGGCCATGAAACTTGCTTTGGCTAATGACAGGTGAGCGAAGTGACAGGTATCACTTTGAGCAGAAGCTTTGAAGAGCCACCATGAGTCCTGCCCTCTCTCTCTCCCCTCTGCCACAGACCAGTGCTGCCCCAGAGAGGGGTTCTTGAATCACGAGGCTGCATTGCACAGCACAGTCAACCCTCGGGTCGCCTTCAGTGGCAGTAAAGTGAGTGAGAAATAAAGCTTTTTGTAAACCTCTAAGATTTTGGAGTCATTTGTTGCCACAATGTAACTTAGCCTAAGCACACTGATAGAAATATTTTCAACAGGAGGTGCAGCGATTGTGATGAGCTGGGATTGTAGCAGAAGTCTCCTTGGATCCAGGTTGGTCAGAACAGCAGACGAGGTAGGTCTCTGTGCACGAGACCGTCTGTGCAGGGAGCTGTCTGCCACTGGGGCCGCAGAGAAGCAGCAGCCAGCCTGGAAAACCAAGGGGAAATACATTAATGTCATTATTGCTCATGGTAGGGCACTAGTAGATATTGTCTAAAGGAATAGAGGACGAAGGTTAGTAAATAAACTTATAATGATGGAGAGCAAAATAGAACAAAAATAAAAGCCTTCCTAATTATTAGGAGAATAATAAGCAAAAAACGAAACAAAGAAGAGTCCACATAATGGAAAACTTCTAAAAGCAGTATGCAGTGAAAAAACACAAAATATTGTAGGACAAAACCCAATGGGCTAAACACACAAATGAAAGAATAAAACATTCCAATTTGGTCACCGTGTTGGCAGATTCTAAGCCACCGCCACCCACACCCGGTCACCTTTGCCTCCTGGAGTAAGTGCCTTTGCGTAGTGCCTGCTACTTGAGAGTGCGTGCGTGTGTGTGTGTGTGTGTGTGTGTGTGTGTGTGTGTGGCCAGGGGCGTGGAGAGAGATCCCACATCTTTCTTCTAACAGATAGAATATGGCAAAAATAATCGTATGTTATTTAAGTCTTTGACTCACTAGCCAACCCCCATTAGAAACATTTCTTACCAGCTTGATGAAACCTTAGTAAGTTCCCAAAAGTTTAAAGAATATAGACAAAACTCTCTGTGATGAAAACAACCCATAAGTTAATAATAATAAAAGCCCCTATTACATAAAAATTTTTATAAAAGCAATAAAACCTGCAACTCACCTCTAAAAGAAAAAACAAACTGAAATTATAAAATATATAGAAAATACCAGGAAGACAAAAATTACATATCAGAACATATGGGGTACACGTAAAGTAATTTTTACAGGGAAACTTCCTAGCCCTAAATGCTTATATCAAGCACAAAAAAGTGAATAAAAATTAAGTATCTTAAGAATAACAAAATATACTGAGAAATGCAAAAGGAAGGGATATTAAAAATAAAAGTAGAAAATAATAAATTGCAAGACAGAAAAACAGCAGCAAATATAAATACATTTAAGATGAGTTTTCAAAATATAGAATAAAATGGACAAATCTGTAGCTGGACAATTAGTTTACAGAAAAGGAAATATGCATAGTCTTTAATATAACCTGAAAAGGTCTTCAGCCTACTATTGGAAGAAAAATGTAAATTAAAAATCACACCAAGGTCCCATTTTTTTACTTATCTGATTGGCAAACGTTCAAATACTTGATGTCACACTGTGTAGGTGAGGCCTTGGGGAAATAAACTCTCTTTAACAGTTCTAATGGGTGTAAAAAAAATGTATAATGTCTATAGGATGGATATTTGGAAATATCTATCAAAATGACAACACAAACCTGGCCAATCCACTCCCAGGATTTTATCCCACAGATACATTCATACAAGGATGAATAAGTTTATATCTTTGAAGCATTGCTTGTCATAGCAAAAGATTAGAAAAAAACCTAAATTCCCATAAACAGGGGACTGGTTAGATAAATTATAATCATCTATGTAAACAGTACACTGTTCAGCTGCAAACAAGAGTGATATATATGCTGATATGAAAATATGTCCAAGATATAATATGTGAAAAAGGCAAGGCAAAACGTGTATAGAATATATTACCATTTGTATAAAAATGGTGAACTAATTGGAAAATATATAATATTCATAATTACTTGTAGGAATATTAAAAATTTTTAAAAGGATATTCAAGAACCTAGTAGCTATGGTTACCTTTGAGAGAATTAATTGCTAGGTAGATGGGGAATGTATAAATTTCTATACTTTTAAAAATTTTGAACCATGTAAAAATGTTACCAAATCAAAAAGGTGTAAAATATAATTTTTAAAAAACTGTAAAGTTTTGTAATTTGCTGTGTGATGCTAAATTGATGCACAGATAAAACTGGATGCTTTCCCTTGCAGATTGGGAAAAAAGCAAGAAGGTCCACTCTCACTACTTTTATTCAAAAGTTCTAGGCACTACAATGAGACATGAAAAAGTAAAACAAAGGCAAATAGATTGGAAAGGAAGAAATAAAACCGTCCTTATCTGAGATGATATGATTCCCATTCACGATTCCCAAGGGATCTACAAATAAACTCGTAGAACTACTAGATGACAAGCTCAGCAGGACTGCAGGCCCATGAATACGGTATTGCACGTGGCAAAAGGGACTTTGCGGATGTGCTGAAGTTAGGGAATCCGAGATGGGAGTGTTACCCTGGATGATCCAGGTGGCCCCATGTAGTAACTGGGTTCCACAGAAGGTGCCGGCAAAAGAGTCAGATAGGAGATGTGTTACGACAGAAGCAGAGGCTGAAGCGATGAGGAGCCGTAAGTCAAGGATGCAGGTGCCTCTAGAAGCAGGAGAAGGCAAGGAATGCAGAGCTGCCAGGGGGCTGCAGCCCGCTGGCCCATTTTAGACTCCTGACTTCCAAAACTGTAAGATAAGATATTTGTATTGTTTTAAGCCACTGAATTTCGGTAATTTGCTACAGCCGAGATAGGAAACTAACGCAGCTACTTTCCTGCTTTCCTCATTCTGCAGTGTTGTTCGGGCTAATTAGCTTGCTTGTCTACCTGCCTGCCTCTCCCCTCTCCCTCTCTCCCCCCTCTCCCCTATCTCTCCCCTCTCCCCCCTCTCCCCCCTCTCTCCCTTTCTCTCCCCCTCTCCCCTCTCCCCCCT
>VSMD01035798.1:0-18708 GCA_008750895.1 Mirza zaza
AAAAAAATTCTAGAAAACACTAAAGATATTATGCTGCCTCTTTTGTGAAGCTATTTACTAATTTTCCACCATTCCTATCATTTATCTATAAGGTGGGTAGTTGGTACATAGCATTCTACTTTATGAAATTTTTTAAAAGCACAGAAGCCATATCTCAGTGTGTGATGACTATTACTAAGTATTATAAATATATTAGCTCATTTGAGCATGTGATAGCTCCACCACCCCCATCAAACTTTAGGAACAGATGTAACCTACTTTGAACCCAAAAGCTACAGAACACCACCACCAAGAAGCAGAGAGAGTGCAGCGTTAGTAGAATCTATCTGGCATCTTCCTTACCTAAATTATGTCTAAAGTGCTTTTATATCCTGTGCATGCACTTTTCCATTATGTTCTTCACAAAAGCTTACACTACGTCTTTTGCAGGGGCATATGTGATTAAATAGTTGTCATTTCTTCTTTACTAAGCAATGAGAAGGCAACTACCAAAAATCAGCATCGTATTGCCAGAAAGGCAAGTCATTTCAAAAAATAAGAAATGGAAACTTTGAAATCTACATTCATTAAGAAGCTAAAAAATTTATACTAATTTTTAACCACTAGAATCTAGACTCATAACAAATCATTTTCCAGTTTATAAATGATTCAAGGCCAAAATAATGAATTTTAAAATTAAACAAAAGTTGAAAAAATTACATAAAAATATCAAAACCAAGTAACATTATGTAAGTTACTTAGAAAGAAAGGCTTTTGAATGGCTGAAATGAAGACATAGAGACACAGCAATCATGGTATAAGGCACTACCCTCAACTTTAGTCTACACTTAGGTCATCTTAATCCAAATACGGGATAGGGAAAGAAAACACACAAACACAACTTTTCATGTCCTTTTAGCTGGTCTGGCAGTTAACTGCTTTTCTCTTTCAAATTCCTTCTCTCGTTGCTGCTCCCTTTCCAACTCTTCTTTTTGCCTCTTCTGCTGCAGTTTAAGTGCTCTTTTCTGTGTCAAAAAAAAATGTAAAACCAAGAAAACAATCAAGGGTTACAGGTTATGACCCAATTTAAAAATAACAGTGCTTTGAGTTAAGGTAATCAATTCATACTAATAAATTTAATATTTAACTTTTAAATTCATTTGGAGTAATTTAAGGGTCCCCTTTATTCAAAAAAGAGTTGTTACTCTAAGCTCTTATTAAATGAGAACTGCTGAAAATATCCAGAGAATATGAGCTACCAGCCCCCCTATTAATAAGGAAGATCAGGGTGGGGTTCAAAAACGTGACATTTTTAAAAGAAAACAATGTATCATAAATGAAGTCTACTATTGTATATGGAGGTATAAAACGTGACATTTTTAAAAGAAAACAATGTATCATAAATGAAGTCTACTATTGTATATGGAGGTATAAAAAGTCAAAAAAATAAATACTGAAGAAAAACAATAAACTTCTACTTTTGTGAAGAACATAAAACAATTTGCAACTCACTTTTAATTTTGATGTCTTTTCATGAAGCATCAGCATCTCTTTTCTTATATTCACCAATTTGGCATGATAGTGTTTAGCCTCAGTGAACTTGACATGGAAAAAAATAAAGAGTCAAGTTAAAATGGACTGAAATATCAAAATGGATAAATAAGTCAACACCTATATTATAGTTCCTTCTTCCTAAATTGGTCAAATTTTTTTTAGAGTCTTAATTATCTCCACATTTTAATTCCAAAATAAAAATCTCATTTAAGCCAAGAGCAGGATTTTAAAAACATTTGATTCAGTTCAGATTGACAAAAAAGAGTCATTAAACATAAAATAGACATTTATATTAAATTGGGTACAGACAACATTTTGTTTTAAAAACATGCAATATAATCCTAAAATTTCAGTAAGCCTATCCAATAATGTGATCAGTTTCATTTAAGAAAAGTAAAACACTCTCTACTGCCTTTACAAGGGAGAGTGAATGAGCCAAGGTACATGGGACAGTTTAAGTAAAGTGCCCATCAGGAAAACCCAAGCTGTGGCTAGAGAGCCCTGAGAGGACTGTGGACAAGTTCAGTTCTACTCCTTGGGCTTCTGAAGTCAGACTAAATAGAACCACCTCCCTGAGGACACTTTGCTTCCCAAGGAATTATAAGTACAGTCTTTGTATCTCAGCCTGGGCAGCCTAAAATAAAGTTTCATGTCAGGAGAAGACAGGAGGATGATGCAGACCTAGAGAAGTATGAGGGAAAAGGAACAAAGTAACAGAAAAAAAAGAAATAAGAGAAGTATCAGTAGAGAGATTTGCAACCTTTATATGGCTGCAAGCAAAGTCACAGTCTGGGCCAGGGATGGTGGCTCACACCTGTAATCCTAGCACGTTGGGAGGCCAGCATGGAAGGATTGCTTGAGCCCAGGAGTTCAAGACCAACCTGGGCAACACAGCAGGACCTCATCTCCATAAAAAATAGAAAAATTAGCCAGGCAGCACACACCTGTAGTCCCAACTACTTGGGAGGCTAAGGCAAGAGGATTGCTTGAGCCCAGGAGTTTGAGGTTACAGGTGAGCTATGATGACACCACTATACTCTAGCCTCGGCAATAGAGCAAGACCCTATCTCAAGAAAAAAAAAAAAGAAAGTCATAGTTTGATGAGCTCTAGAACTTACAGAACCTCTTTATATTTCTCTGGGTCTTCCTGGTTTTGGTTCCTAGATGATAATCAAAACCATTCTTGGCTGAGAGAAGAAAATAAGAGGAAGACTCCTTTCTGCCCCTTAGACTGAAGCAACAGTTATTACATCTGCTTGGTTCATTTATTCATTCAACAAACATTCCTTTTACTGCAGTATGAACTCAGTGGAGAACACAAAAGTATGTCAGTGTAGCCTTGCCCACCTCCTTCACAAGAAGTCAGGAATTACTAGGCAGAAGACTCTGTTTACTATCACTGGCCTCTGTCTAATGATAGAGAACATGGACTTTTTGACTGTTATAAAAGGAAAACATTAGTAAGCCACCTTTGTCCAATGGAAAGTCCATTTTTTGAAATATATATGAATGGCTACAAAATCATGCAAACCAAGCTATTCTTAATGTTCAAGAGAAAAAGAAAAGTTCCTTAGAAAGTTCCTTATTTTTGTTCATTCCGTGTTTCTTAAAATAAAGTGTATCAGTTCCTCTCATGAAAAAGCTATAGAGCTTCTGATGAAATTCAACTATTCAACTATTTATATTGAAAAATATAACTGATCACTCTCAAAGTGTCCATTTCAGCCCACGGTGCTAATGTATTATAGCATTATGAATATGCCATACAATTAAATAAAATGGTAATTTAAGAAACCATATAACTGGTAAAGAGAGATGTACTTTCCTTAAAAGAAAAAATAGTACCTCAAAGCTTCCTTCCTTTCAGTTCTCTTTTCTAAGTCTTTAATTATGAACAGATCTATTCCAGACTCATAAATAGGTTCAATTTCCTACTACAAGTTCAACATTTGAAAGATAACAATTCAAGACAATGGAAGTTCTAGTAAGCAAATCAAGATTTCCTATTAAAAAGGATGCTCGGTTTCATTTTAGGAAAGTAAAGCACTCTCTACTGCCACTACAAGGGAACCAAGCATACATTGTTAACTGTTACTTCAATCTGAAGGGGCAGAATTGAGTCTTCCTCTCTTGTCTTCTCTCAGCCAAAAGTGGCTTTGATTATCATCTAGGAAATGAAAACTGGAAGGCCTAGAGAGATACAAAGAGTGTCTACAAAATCAAACTATGACTTTACTTGTGGCCACATTAAGATTGCAAATCTTTCTACTGACACATCTCTCATTTCTTGTTTGTTACTTTGTCTGAAAATAAGCTATTTTTTCCCTTCTCTCTTACATCTCTAGGCCTACATCATCTTCCCATCTTTTCCTAACATGAAATTCTAAACTTTAAAAATGAGACAATAAGATCCTAAATATACATTTAGGTACAAAGTTAGGAGGATAAACCTAACTACTTCTAATACAAGATGTCATTAAGTTACACCAAAAAATCATACTCACCAAAGCATTAATATCCAACATAGAATGACATTCTTTAAATTTTGAAATCTCTTGTTCCAATGTATCTAATAATACAACTTGGTTCTGTCTGAAACAAAAGCACACAGCCAAAATAAATTCCACAGATTGTCAAGTGCTGGTTCATTAAAAAGAATCACATTCATCTTGGCTAATGCTAACAGTCAGAATTTAACTTGGAAATTTATTGACTCTCCACAGCTTATTTGGTTTAGCATAATCTTTTTCAAAACAATATTCCAAAGCTACATTCTGATAACTAAATGTGTCTTTTATTCTTCCCTCTATTTCAGATACTAATAACTAAAATAATCAAATCATTTAAAAGTATCTTATTACTTGTTATTTTTAGCAACTCTATATATTCCAATACATTTTTCTATGTTATTAATATTTTGCCCAAGAAACTCAATGTTTTATATATCTTAAAAGTACAACATTCCCATAAAGGAAATGAGGAGCAAAGACTAGAATTAGATTAGAATTAGAATTGGGAAAGATGGAGTATCAAGGGATAATAAGTCAAAAGAGATAAATAAGCAGCAAGATGAAAAAAGCATAGGACTAAGAATCGCAACACAAGATTTCCCCTGCCAATAGCCAATGTGTGATCTTGGAAATTCAGTTTATTTCTCTGGGCCTAAATCTCTTCTTCACTTACGTAGTAAAAAGGTCAAACCAAACAACTTGTTCCTCACTAAAATTCTGATTCAAAACCTACTGAGGAACAGAAGCCAACTTCCCTGATACTCCTTTCAAGATCAACCAACATTAGGATCACAAGAATAAGTGACACTAAAGGGTCACATAATTGAATATCTTAAAGAACTCTACAAAGAAAAATATTTGCTTGTAAAACTACGCTAAATAGAAAGCAATGATGAAAAAGAAATAGCAATAAAGAAACTTAAGTGCAATTACAACATCTTCACCATATAGCATTGAGTTTAGTACACCCTACAGGTCATAAATTTGTCCCTTCGGCTCAGGCTAGAGACCAGAGAAGGTGAAATACAGAATGGATGACAGGAAAACCCAGCAAGTCAACCATCCACGATAAGTAGGACAGAAAAACAGGCTGCTACAACTGGAAAACAACAGACGAAAAAAAAAAAAAAAAAATCAATGAAACCAAAAGCTGGTTCTTCAAAAGATCAATAAAATTAATAAACCAACCAAGAAAAAAGAAAAAAGACACAAATCACTAGTATCATGCATGAAAGAGTGGTCATGACCACTGATCCCAGTGACATTTAAATAATAATAAAGGAATATTTTCAACAACTCTATGCTCACAAATTTGATAAGTTGGAATAATTCCCTGAAAGACACAACTACCAAAACTCATATAAGGAGAAACAGAAAATCTATGTCAGCCTATATTAGACAAATTGAATCAATAAGAACCTTCCAAAGAAAGAAATTACCAGGACCAGGCTTCACTGGTAATTTCTACCAAATATTTAAGGAAGAAATGATACCAATTGTCCACAATCACCTCCGGAAAATACAGTAGTTCCCCCTTATGTGTATGTAGTTTCTCTTTTTTTGATTTCAGTTATCCCTGGTCAACCGCAGTCTGTAGAATATCATCCACATCATCACAAGACATGTGAGTACAGTACAATAAGAGATCCTGAGAGAAATAGAGACTATGTTCATATAACTTTTATTATAGTATATTTTTATAATTATTCCATTTTATTATTAGTTATTGTTGTTAATCTCTTACTGTGCCTAATGTATAAATTTCTTATGGTATATAAGTATAGAAAAAAAAACATAGTATATACCAGTTAAGCATTCCAAATCCAAAAATCTAAGACTTTTTGAGTGCAGAATGACACCACAAATGGAAAATTCCACACCTGTCCTCATGTGATGGGTCACAGTTAAAACATTGTTTCATGCACAAAATTATTAAAAATTATATAAAATTATCTTCAGGCTATGCGTATAAGGTATATATAAAATATTAATGAATTCCATGTTTAGGCTTAGCTCCTATCCCCAAGATATCTCATTACGTATATGCAAATATTCCAAAATCTGAAAAAATCCAAAATCTGAAACACTTCTGGTCCCAAGCACTTTGGACGAGGGATATTCAACCTCTATAGGGCTCAGAACTATCCACAGTTTCAGGCATCCATTAGGGGTCTTGGAACATATCTCCATATGATTAAGGAAGACTACTACAGAAGCAAAGGGAGCACTTCCCAACTCATTCTATGAGGCTAGCATTACCCCCAAACCAAAACAAGATAAAGCTATTACAATAAAGGAAAACTATAGACCAATCACTCTCATGAACATAGATGCAAAAATCCTCAACAAAATATTAGCAAATTGAATCCAACAATGTATAAAAAGAATTATACATCACAATCAAGTGGTATTTATCACAAGTATGTAAAGCTAATTTAACATTTGAAAATCAATCAATACAATCTACCACATCAGTGAAGAAGAAAAATTGTATCAATCAATGCAGAAAAAGCATTTGACAAATGCTTTTTCCATCACCCATTCCTGATTAAAAACACTCTCAGCAAACTAAGAAGACAGAGGAACTTTCATAACTTGATAAGAAAAACCTAAAAACCCTAGCTAACATCACACTTATGGTAAGAAACTACATACTTTCCCTCTAAGATCAGGAACAAGGCATGTCCCCTCTCACTATTACTATTCAACTCCTATTCAACATCATACTGGAAGTCCTAACTAAGGCAATAAGACAAGAAAAAGAAATAGCAGGTATATAGATTGGGGAGGAAGAAATAATACTGTCTTTGTTTCCAGATGATTTTCTATGTAGAAATAATAGATAGATATTGTTAATATCTACACAATAACTTGTTGGGGATTTTGATTGAGATTACATTGAATCTTTAGATCAAGTTGGGAAGAATTTATATCTTAAAAAATATTGAGTCTTTTAATCCATATATTTGGAACATCTCTCTATTATTTAGATCTTCTTTGATTTTTTTTCATTAGAGTTTTCTAACTCTTGCATATAGATCCTGTACTTATTTTGTTTATTACCAAAGTATTTCATTCTGGAGGGAGAACAATTATAAATGGTATTGTTTTCTAAATTTCAAATTCATTGCTGGTACATACATGGGAAAGCAACTGACTTTTGTATATTAACCTGTATCCTGCAACCCTGCTATATTTGCATATTAGTTCCAGGAAGTTTTTTGTTGTTTCTTTGGAAATTTCTACATAATTATTATTATTTTTGAGACAGAGTCTCACTCTGTTGCTTGGGCTAGAGTGTCATGGCATCAGCCTAGCTCACAGCAACCTCCAACTCCTGGGCTCAAGTGATCCTCCTGCCTCCCGAGTAAGTGGGATTACAGGCATGTGCCACCATGCTTGGCTGATTTTTTCTATATATATTTTTAGTTGGCTGATTAATTTCTATTTTTTTCGTAGAGACAGGGGGTCTCGCTCTTGCTCAGGCTGGTTTTGAACTCCTGACCTTGAGTGATCCTCCCGTCTTGGCCTCCCAGAGTGCTAGGATTACAGGTGTGAGCCACTGCGCCCAGCCCCCCCTTATATTTTTATTTTATGTGTGGAATACTTCAGTTTCTAGTTAACTCTTTCTTGTTTCAATGTAGCCTTGCCACTTTGGGAAGTTCAGAGTTTGTTGTTTCTCAGGGTTAAAATAAAAATCATATAAATTTTATTTTGATTTTTTTAAAAAGCTTATTTTGAGTATGAGAGCATGTTGTTTTCCTCAATCTTGTGAAAGTTTAAGTCTGTGGCAAAAACTATACCCAGAATGTGCTGTAAGCAGTGTGTTGTGATAAATGTGTTCTATATTGTGATCTCATTTGATGTTACTGATTGTTACCAGACTATGAGTGCAGAGAGATGTTTCAGAGTTTAATATTAATCAATTTTAGAGTACAATTTTAGTAAAGTAACCATTTTACTTTTTTTCTCATTCTAGATCAATGATTCTAAAATCTTACAAACTATTCATTGAACTCTATTTAGAAATTGTTTTTCACTTTTTTTTTGTAGGAATAGTGATTGATGGGGATTCATCTTAGACATTTTCAAATGCCTGGTACAGTGCTTACACTGTTATTATTCAAATGAAAAGGATGGGGCATTGTACCTGGCATCAGGTCTAGATTTACACACAAGGCAATTATTATACACTATTTTCTATGGTAAATTAAGGTGCTGAATCTTAAGAAAATCTTTCATCTCCTCCCTAATAATACAACTCTCTTTTATGTGTAAATAATATATCAAGCTCTGTGCAAAATAAATGTTGGCCTATATTTTTTTTCCATAGAAATGAAAACATATATTTAGGCATTACATTTCTATTTATATAATTTCTACATGCTTTTGAAAGCGAGAATGCTTTAGTTTGGTACCTGTTACCCACTTTTCAGCCTGAGCCTCCTTTAATAATGCATTGTAAACAATAAATCCTTTGCCCTGAAAAATACATAAACATACAGAATTTTAAAAGAACATATGTTAATGTTCTTTTACCTTAGGATTTAGCTTATATTAGTAGCTTAAAAACTTTTCTCCTATGTTTTCTTCTAGAAGTTTTAGAACTTTGCATTTTACATTTAGATCTTTGATCCATTTTGAGTTAATTTTTATGGAGGGTGTAAGGTGTGTGTTTAGGTTTATATATTGAGCTAAACTGTATTCTTGGCCTTCCTTCCCAATGGGTAAAATTGTTAGCTACAAAATAAAATTAACTTCTATCTACCACTACCTTCTCCTTTACCTCTGGGGGCCTCTGTTCCTACAATGGTGAAGTGGCTTACCAAAGGTCTGATGGCAGAGCCAGGACTAGAACCCAGGTGCCTCTCGGTCCAGAACTCTTTCACCTACGTCTTTATTAATATTGCAATTTGTGGAGAGGTGGAGGAAAGAGGCAGCTATTAGGAAACATTTCTTTCCCTTTCTCTGAATTTGCTTACCTTTCCTTAACACACAAGAAATATAATAACTACTAATTCATCATATTCAATAGTTAATTCTACCACACCCCCTGTGCAATCTTTTTCAAGTTACTTAATCTCTCTGAGCTTCAGTTTCATCAACTGTAAATGAGGATAATATTAGATACTCCATAAGGTTGGTGTGAGGATTGAGACGTGTTAAAGTGCTGGGCAATTAGTATATATAGTAGTAAATAGTAGCTCATTTTACTATTGTTATCATTATTGCCTAGGTGCCTAGAAAGATAAGTGAAATCATTCAAAACACAATATCATCATCAAATTCTGCACTTAAACCTTGATTCCTAGCTTCTGGCAAGTAAAGTATTATCCAGATAAGTTTTGCTTGCAAAGTTTCTTACCTTACTTCAGTCTATCACCTCATCCAAACTCCCCCACAGAATCTTATGACTTTTCTGCCACAAGGATTGACTGGCATCAAAATACAAGGTATACCATGTGCTAGGGATAAAAAAATCTCACTTGGAACTAGCAGAAAACTGTGAATGTTGCCCACTCCCTAACTATAGTAGTGTACATGTAGTCTTAGAACTCAGTACTATATTTATACTCATTTAGCACCTTAACACCAAGGAGTATAACATTCACTATTAATAATTACTAAATGGGTACAGTTGTTGATCATTCCTCTCCTTTTCCCCTAATAAAGGTCTCTGAAGTAAGTTTCCAAAGTATAGGTTTTACAGCAGCAGCAGTTCATAGCCAGTTTAAAGCTGACCACCACAGAAAGAAATGACAGACAGGCCAGCCTGGGTATTTCAGAGAGTTCCTGACCCAGGAAGAGACAGAAGCTAAGTCTGTTGTCTCTGGATGGGAGCTCATAAAGTCAGAGTGTATATTTTTGTATCCTGATCCCATTCTATGGGTTCTGTTCTACCTTATTGTGTTCCTCTCTTAACATATCTTCTAAGCCTTTATTTAGCTAGTAGAGTCATCTACTAGGAATGAAACAATCATCTGAAAAAAGATACTTAAGGATCTCTGGCAATTCATTTGAACCAGCAATTGAAAACAAGTGTGAGTTTTATGGAGGCAATTTTTCAACTCTACTAAGAAATATGTGTATACGCACCCTGAAACAATACCTAATATGTTTTATCATAAAATAATGATAAAACACCAGAACTAATCACAGGATCTAGATAAGATTTCAGGGTACTTTTTAGAAGAGATCAAACACTGTTTTTTCACTTTTTACATTTACATTACTACATACTGCTCTACTCCCATTTGCTATCACTAGAGAAACAGAAATACTCAATTATGATTTAACGTTATAACATATTATACAGTACACAATCATACAGTAAATTATGACCATGCCAGAGAGGAAATGAACGCGTATCTGTTTTTTTGTTAGCTTACGTGAGTTCCTGGAGGGCTTGTTTTGATCTCTGCAGATCTGGCAAATAATGAGAAAGCAATCCTTCCGCCAGTTGCTCCACAGCTTTGTCTTCTACAGGCAAGTCATCTATTAACCCTTCATCTGGAGAAGGGTCACTTAAACCTGTTCCCAAGCAAAAATCAAATTTAGGAAGCTTTTAAATTGACATAGGTACTAAAGGACATTGGGAGTAGTAGGTAGGAAGGAGGCCCACAGCGGGGCTGAGAGTGCACACACCCACTCTCACAACTATAGGTACCCTTTTCTTTTACCTTCTGAGCCTCCTCTAAAAAATGGGTTATGAGTGCTCAAAAAAAGTAGAGCACTTCAGTATATTATTCCACTGATGTACCATCAAATGCAGAGTGAATAAATTATATCTACCAACTAATGCCATTGCCTAAGGCTTGATCACGATAACAGCACAAACAGCAACTTTATTTAAGTAAATAAAACGTTAAGTATTACAGATAAACAGAAACACTCACATAAGGATATTTCAACTTTAAGGAATAACAACTAATGCATTTCACTTATAATATATTACACATTTTAACTCACAGGCACTCCTCTCCCTCCCCAATCTTCTGGTTAATTATTGGACAAGTCTCTGTTACTCGTGTTTTTTTATTGGACAAGTCTCTGTTACTCGTGTTTTTTTATATATTTAGTTACTAAGTTCAAGATATTTTATTGTGGGAGATTAAAGAAGAAAGGGTCCTTCGCCTATCAACACAAGAAACATTTGCTGAATGTCTATATTACTAGGTTCTGAGGTTACAACAATAAATAAGGTAAGTTCCCTTCCTTGAAAGAGTACAATACAGGGGAATTGTAGAATATGAGAAGTGCCATTAGAGAAACAGACACCGTTATGAAAATTCAGGGAAGAGAGATGACTTTCACCAGGGATACCTAGAAACTAATGCCATTCCTAAAGGAAGTATGGCCACTCGAGCTGAGGCTTGAAGAATGGATAGAGTTTTCATTTCTTTTTCTTTTTAAGTGTTGCTCACTGTAAAAACTTAAAACTCTACAAAGGAAGGCACAAAAAAGTAAAAATACTCCTTCTTACCCCCTAACTCCAATAGGAGTCACTCTTGAGTTTCCTTACAGAGCCTTGCAGAAAGTGCCTGCAAATTCACACACACACTGCCTTTACCACAAATGAAATATTACTCATACCATTCTTCAACTTTTTAAATACATACCTTAGATATCTTTCCATATGAACATATATAGAACTACATTTTCTTTTTTTAAATTAAATTTAACAATCAAACTTGTCCACATTGAACATTCTTTTTAACAGAATAGAACTTGACCATTGTTGGAACAGAATTCGACCAGTCCCCTATAGAAGGTTATTTAGGTTATTTTCACTTTTTGCTATTCAAACAATACTGCAGTGAGCTTCCTTGCTTATCTTTGCATGTTTGTGTTACTGTTTCTGTAGGATAAATTCTTAGAAATAGACTGTTGGGAGAAAGTGTTTATGCATTTTCTTCTTTTTTCTTTTTTTCTTTTTCTTTTTCTTTTTTTTTTTTTTGGAGTCAGAGTCTCACTCTTGTTGCCCTGGCTAGAGTGCCATGGCATCAGCCTAGCTGACAGCAACCTCAAACTCCTGGGCTCAGGAGATCCTCCTGCCTCAGCCTCCGGAATAGCTGGGACTACAAGCATGCGCCCATGCCCGACTAATTTTTTTCTATATATTTTTAGTTGGCCAATTAATTTCTTTCTATTTTTAGTAGAGATGGGGTTTCACTCTTGCTCAGACTAGTTTCGAATTCCTCACATTGAGCAATCCTCCCACCTTGGCCTCCCAGAGTGCTAGGATTACAGGTGAGAGCCACCGCACCCAGCTGTTTATGCATTTTTAAACAGATGTTGCAAAACTGCTCCAAGAGATGGCACCAGTTTACACTCCCACCAACAATCTGTGAGGACTCTTTCCAAATGGGGATGAAAACTGTGACAGGAGAGGAAGGAATATGACATAAGTAAAGGAAGCAGCATGAAGAAAGGTAGGCATACAGTATAGGATTGCTCTAGAAGGGGGAGATATCTGGAGCATGGGATGTATGTATACTAGCATAGCAATAGTGAGCTATAAGACCATGTGGCCAGCCTGTGAGGGTCTATGAGTACCAAGTTAATGGGTTTGAATCTTTGTTAGTAAGTAGTGAGGAGTCATTTAAGGCTTCCAAGCAAAGGAAAATGACAAGACTGGAGCTTCATCTTGGAGCAGTGATGTGACAGCAGTGGGACAGATAGATGTGTTGGAAGAATAAGAGACTGTAAGTGGGCTAGCCTTACAACTGCTGTTTTAAGGGTGAAATTACAAAGAGGAGATGGAAAGTGTATAGTGGAATCCCCTAGACTAAACAGAGGTGGAAGAAAAGAGAAAGAGTCCAGAGTGACTTCTAAGTTTCAAGTCGGAGTGACCTGGCACCATTAACAGACTCAGATATGTTTTTATTTATGTACATGCTGTATGTGAGATTAGTGCAAAACAACCCTGTCGAAATATCCAAAAAGCAGACAGAGGAGCAAGCAAGAGTTAGGAGAAGGACCCAAGTTGCAAATATATACAAGGAAGTCATATTTACAGAAGTGACTCACAAAGGTGTGAAGAGGAGACCCCTGAGGAAAAGCATGACCAGGAAAGTGGTGAGAGTACTATTTGGGGGTAACTCCTGTATTTCTGAAATAGGAGGTAAAAGAAAAGGCGGAGCCAAAGCCCTGCAGCCTTTCTCCTCTAGGGTTCCTCATTAGAACCACAGGACACAGAAAATAATCTGAATGACTATTTTCTCAATTCTCTCAAGGATGGTCGTAAGTAGTAATGTTCTGGATGCATAGCAAGTTCATTGATTCGATTCAATGGGTGCCATAAGCTTAAATCGCTCCTGGACTTGGGTTGAAAGAGACTGCTGGAGAAATAGGGATGAATTAATGTCACCAATGTCACAGAGCATTTCACAGTAAGTGGTCAATACCGCATACATCACTTCTCTGAATTATAAACTGATCATCTTTCTGCTGAATAATTCATCCCTAACCACTACCCTATGACAAATAGCCAGCGATGTGCTAACTGAGTCAACAAACTCAGGATGACTTCATCAACCGCCTCCAACTGCACCCCAGTATACCTCTTCTCCAAGGGACTTAGTTCCCGCCCATTCCTCCAGGCAGGGGGGCCGGCGCAGTCCCCTACTTCCGCGCGAGGCCACAGTCACTGGGCCGCAGCTGCCGCAAGCGGCTAACTCCCACGGGGTGGCTCCGGAGTCCCACCCACTCAGGTCCCGGCCCCTAGCACCCAACCCCGGCCGCCTGTCCCGTCAGACAGCACATACCCGGCGTCGGCTCCCCGGCCTCCAGACTATTGGGTGGCCTGGTGAGGACCCCATCCGGGGACGGCGGCCCAGGGACACTCATGTCCCCCCGGCTGGGAACAGGGAAGACACAACCGTTTGGACAGTCAGATACAAGAAGGAAGAACCCAGTGTCTCCAGCGCTCCGCCGGACCAAAGCGGCGGCCACACCCGGAAGTGACGGAGGCGGAAACCGGCAGACTCGGGTCCCGGGATCAAGGGTTGGCTCGCCTCTTTAGCGCCGCTGGGGTCCCGCCCGCGTCAGTAGACTCATCTGTGCGGGGTTCGGGTCCCTGGGACCCGATGGGTGCGAGGGCGGTGGTGGGTTTGGGCTCTGGGTCGCCAAGACTGGCAGAGCGTTGTTTTTGTTGTGCGCAGGCGAACAGTCAGGATTTGTCCACTGGGACTAGGTAGAAAATCGGGACTTCAGCCCTGTCGCAGCACAGCTTTTTGGTGTTGCCTCGGTGTTAAGGGAGAAACTTAAGAACGGAGACTGCGCTTTCCCTGCGATTTGGACTTTTAAAAACTTCGGTGTCTGGCTCTCTGTGACACTCAGTCTCGCTTTGCCATGATTACTTTCTCCCCATGTTAAATGTAGATGAATGAATGAGTTAAAGCCTCCGTTGTAGCATCTACCGAACAAACTCAGGCAAATTACGGGAAGCCGCGCTTGCTGAGACCCTGTGGGATAATGTCATGACTTTTGATGGAAAACACTTAGAAATGGACAGAGACAGCCTCACACCAAATAAAACTATCCTCTATGCCTTCCTTACCTTAGACGCTCTCACGATGTAGTGGTGGCTCTTAATGTTGCTCCCTGATTTCGCCTATTCAAACACTTTTCTGTGCTGCAGTCAAAGCTATCTTCGACAAAATGAAATTTTATATCCAAGCCTCAGAAACTTGTACCAGCTCCCCATTGCCCTTATCAATGCATTCACACCCCTTCTTTTTTGGCCTTTCAAGATAAACAACTCCTTACTACTGTGAATTAAAAATCTTAAGGCTCCTCCTGGCTACTGACTGAATGGTCTCCCTTGGCTAAAAGGATACCCTAAAACTGAATTGCCTGCCATGAGGAGGGAGGTCAGACATTCCTCATCATGCCCCCCTCTGCTTCTTGGAAATATCCCTTGTAACTCATTAACAGGCCTAAGGCTATTCAAGACAAACCTACAAATCCTCAATTTACACAATAAATATCTGTCTGGTAGCTTGTCTCTGTTTAACAGACTTACCTGAAAACATTCCAAGCCTTGAGACAGAAGCTTCAATTTTTAACCAAATACAAGTCAGAGTCTTTAAACCCCCTATAACCTGTAAGCCCCCCACTTCAAGATGGCCCACCTTTTCCAGCCAAACCAATGTATGCCTTCCATGTACTGATGTATGACTTTACCTGTAATCTCTGTCTCCCTGAAATGTATAAAACCAAACTGTAACTGAACCACAGTGAGTCCACTTGCTGAAGATTTCTTGGGTGTGGCTTTGCATCATGGTCCTCAAATGTGGCTCAGAATATACCTCTTTAAATTATTTTACAGAGTTTGGCTTTTTTTCCATTGACACTACCTGTGGTAGGCAGAATAATGGCCCCTCAATGATGTCCACAGCCTAAACACCTGGAACCTGTGATTATGTTAAGTTGTATAGCAAAAGGGAATTAAGGTTGCTAATTACCTGATGTTAAATTAGATTATCCTAGATGATTGCATTGAGCCCAATGTAACCACAAGGGCTTTTAAAACTGGAAGAGGGCACAAAAGAAAGTCAAGACTATGACTACGAAGAATGATTAGACAGATGCAACGTTTCTGGCTTTGAAGACAGAGGAAAGGAGCCTCCAACCAACCTTGTGGGTGACCTCTAGAAGCTGGAAACAACAAGGAAATTGATTCCCCATCCTTTCTAATGGAACTCAGCCCTACCTGCACCTTGATTTTATAAAATAAAATCAAGTGAGTCCTGTGTTGGACTTCTGACCTATAGAACTGTAAGATAATAAATTTGTGTTGTTTTAAGTTTGTAGAAATTTGTTACCACAGCAATAGAAAAATAATTCACAATCTTTCAAACATCTTTTATTTCATCTGAGCACTCTGCTAAAACTATGCTCTTTCATGTCTTCAGTGCTGTTGTTCACGCTTCAGCTTGGAATAATCTATTCTTTTCAAAATCCTCATCTTTCAAGGTTCAGCCTAAATAATATCTTTACCTTAAAATCATTAAAGATCCCACTTCTTTCATTCAGAAGTTACAGTAATAACCTTTTTCAACTACAAAGCATCCTGCTATTTAGCACTTAATCCATTCTTGTATTACTTATTCCCCTTGTCTTTGTCGATTAGATTGTAAACTCTAAACAGAAACTCTTATTCACAGAGAACCATAATAGGTTCTCTCTCAATAAATATTGGGTGAATGAATGAAGTATTGATTCTCTAGCCCCCAATTCCAAATATATATAATCTCCAAAGTCTGAATCACATAATATGGCACCTGATAAACTGCCTGGTAACCTGTAACTACAGGACCAGCTCAAACTGATTAACCATGGCTTAAGTACATAACACATGGCACAGAGCCAAAATCCCAAGTCATGTTGCCCAGGTATGCACAGAGAGAAAAGGCTTTAACCTCCTAATTGCTGATACAACCAGCCTGGCAGACCAGCTGCATTTTCATCACCTGGGACTAGTTAGAAATGCCATAAAAGCTTGACCCATCCCCAGATGAGGAAGACAGATTTCAGTGTTGCTTCCTGTCTCCTGGTCAGTCAACTCACAATAAAGCTTTTTCTTTTTTCAAAAGCTAGTGCCTCAGTATTGGCTTTTCTGCATGTCGGGCATTGAGCCCGTTGCTTGGTAACCACCTTACTTGGTTGCCAGTGTTAGCTTCCAACTATGTAGTAAGACTCTTTAGACCCTTGTCCTGTGGGTTATCTG
Source organism: Mirza zaza (assembly GCA_008750895.1). Taxonomy (NCBI): domain Eukaryota; kingdom Metazoa; phylum Chordata; class Mammalia; order Primates; family Cheirogaleidae; genus Mirza; species Mirza zaza. Next base: position 16,777 of record VSMD01035798.1, read on the forward strand.
TATTTCTTTATCTCTTAGCATGGCATTAAGCATATTACATGGATTTTAAAATACCTGGTTCCTCAAATTTGATGAATGAAATTAAACTGCTACACCCTGCCTATTTTTATCATCTTCCCCATTTTGTTTTAAGGAAAAATTCATGTTAGAAATTTGATGTTCTTTTTCAGCATTAACTTTACTTAATGTGACAAAAACTAATAAGCTAAATAGACAAGGAGGACTTTCTACCAGACCCACCTTGCTTTTATCTTTCTCCTTTTTCTTCTTTACCCCCACAGATTTCAGCTCAATGCATCAAGTGCTTGTTGAGTGCCCTCTGTATTCCAGTCTCCATTAAATGGCTACTTTGCACCTAACATGACATTGTATGTGACAGAGCTCAAAAACAAGATGTTGGAATTTGATCACAAGGAAGCAAACACAATTTGTTGAGTTTTATGTCTTTCAAAATGCCTTTCATCTCCCCCATTCTCTTTTATGCACCAAAGTTAGAATCCACTCCAAACATCTGAATACCTAGGACAGATCTAGGCACTGTAGGAGGTAAAAAAAAAAAAAAAAAAAAATCCCAATTCCTATTCACCAAGAATGTATATTCTATCATTTTTTTTTTTTTTTTTTTGAGACAGAGTCTCACTTTATTGCCCAGGCTAGAGTGAGTGCCGTGGCATCAGCCTAGCTCACAGCAACCTCAAACTCCTGGGCTCAAGCGATCCTCCTGCCTCAGCCTCCCGAGTAGCTGGGACTACAGGCATGTGCCACCATGCCCGGCGAATTTTTTTCTATATATATTAGTCAGCCAATTAATTTCTTTCTATTTATAGTAGAGATGGGGTCTCGCTCTTGCTCAGGCTGGTCTCGAACTCCTGAGCTCAAACGATCCGCCCACCTCGGCTTCCCAGAGAGCTAGGATTACAGGCTTGAGCCACCGCGCCCGGCCTATTCTATCATTTATACATAGCAGAATTAGTGAACATGACAATAAAAAAGTGCTCAATTATGTGGAACAGACCTAGAGGAACGTAAAGAACATGATGCCATATTTCCTATGGCTACTATAACAAATTACTACAAACCCAGTAGCTTAAAACAACACAATTTTATTATCTTAATAAAATCTTAGAGCTTAGAAGTCTGAAATTGGGCTCAGTGGGCTGTAATCAGGGTGTCAGCATTGCTGCTTACTTGTGGAGGTTCTAGGGAAGAATCTGCTTCCCAAGAATTTGCCTTTCCCAGCTTCCAGAGGTTGCAGCTTTCCTTGCTCATGGTCCCACATCACATGGCCTTTTCTCCCCCTGCTTCCATTGTCACATCACCTTCCCTCCCACTCTGATCCTCCTGCCTTCCTTATATAAGAAGCCATGCGATTACATTAAACCCACTTGCATAATCCAGGATAATCTCCCTATCTCAAGGCCCTTAATTTAATCACATCTGCAAAGTTTCTTTTGCAATGTAAAGTAGCATTCATTGATTCCAAGGACCTGAATGTGGACATCTTTAGGGGGGGTGGGGAGGCCATTATTCATCCTATCTCAGATAATTGTGTGGTGCACAATTAGGAAGTAACTAGAGAAAGTTTTAAAACTTAATAGAGGATATGGGACTTAAACCATACCTTGAAGGACAGATACAATGTAATCTGTAAGAGTAAAACTAGTAAAGTCTTCCAGGCAGAAAAAAACACTGTGAGTAGCAAAAATATATTTCAGATTCAAGGGCATCAGGCACTAACCGTCCTGAGTAACACAGATTAAATGGTTAGTAGAAGAATCTAATGGAGAAAGGTATTACATAGTCTGTTAGACTAAAAGAATTTAAGAAGACAAAAGATAACACAGAATGTAGTCATATAGTTGTAATAACTTAGTTCAAAGAAACCCTACCTAGAAAGAGTTAAACACTGTATATATATATATATATATATAT
>VSMD01035799.1:0-27168 GCA_008750895.1 Mirza zaza
GACAGAGTCTCACTTTGTTGCCCAGGCTAGAGTGAGTGCCGTGGCGTCAGCCTAGCTCACAGCAACCTCAAACTCCAGGGCTCAAGCAATCCTGCTGCCTCAGCCTCCCAAGTAGCTGGGACTACAGGCATGTGCCACCATGCCCAGCTAATTTTTTCTATATATATCTTAGTTGGCCAATTAATTTCTTTCTATTTATAGTAGAGATGGGGTCTCGCTCTTGCTCAGGCTGGTCTCGAACTCCTGAGCTCAACCGATCTGCCCACCTCGGCCTCCCAGAGAGCTAGGATTACAGGCTTGAGCCACCGCGCCCAGCCTGGTTTAGTGTTCTAAATCTGCCCCTGGGACGGGGTGGGGGGTGGGGAGAAATGGCTTCTAGAAACCTCCAAACCTGAGCATCACATTCAACCCAGCGCAGTACTCCATGAATTATCCTCCCACTGGTTCCTACTCTCTCCCTTGGGAAGGAGCCCCCACCACCTCACTCTCCTCCAAGAAGGGAGAGCAGGCCACAAGGCAGTTCCGTTCCCCGACGGCTGCTGGTCTTCACAGCAGGGCTTACTTCTGGGACAGAATGCACAGAATTAAACCCTCAATGCGCCCAAGAGGCTACCGGGCGCCCAGCCCGAGGCCCCCGTACCTGATAAATAGCTTCGTCACAAGCGTTCTGAAGCCCCAGGTTCACCATGGTGTTCTGCAGCGTGCGACCCATGTAGAATTCCAAGGAAAGGTAATAAATTCGCTGAGGAAGCAAAAGAAAGAATCTCAGATTTCTTATTCCATCCCCACACATCGGGAAGACCACGGTGACGAGGGGACTCACAAAGCACCCACTTAGGACTTTCACGTACGTTGACCATATGTGCAAAAACTGGGCACGCTCATCCCGGCCAGCGTCACTGACTGGAGCTTCCCACGGCAGCCCACTCAGGGACGCCCTCCCAAAGCACAGCACTCTCTTCCCCGACCTTCTTCAGTCCCCGGGTGAGTAGAAACTAACCTTCCCTGATGTGTGGGGTGCAAGTCACCTCAGTGGTTGGGAACAAGGCTCCCAGAACTGGACAGATCCAGGTCTGAGCTCAGCTTGGCCTCTTACCAGCCATGTACCCTTGGGCAAGTTACTTCTGTACATCTCTAACCCGCATAAAACAGCCCTATAAGGCTGGAAATATTTTCCAGTATTAAATGTAAAGCCCTGAGCACAGCTCTGGCACGGGCAACACGGGCTGGGTGAAGGAGGGACACACCCACGGCCACCAGGCAGAGGCTGTTTCTGCCTGCTGCTGTTGGCTGGCTTTGCGGGCTGCGATTATGCCAGCTCTGTGGAAATAAGGGGCTGTGACAGACAGCCACCGCATACAGCACCTCCTGGGCACCTAGTGGGGTTCTAAGAGCTCCCCAACCGGGTACCACGTACTCCCCACAACCGCCAGGGCTCAGAGCTCTTGCTCTTAGCCTGACTCCTACTGTGCCATCAGAAGTAAGGCCTGGAAAACATAAATGGGAAGAAGGGACAAACCCTCCCTGCAGAAGAATTCCAGCTGATAAATGTACAAGGAACGCAAGAACAGAAAACCACCACGAGGACAGCGCAGTCACGGTGGTGGAGGCAGGAGGCACCGCTGGACACTAAGGTCAGCGGGCACAACCTTGGGGACTAACAGGTACTGCGCACCCTGCAGGGCTCGCCCCCTAAATATTTATTAACTGTTGTGGTGGTTTAAAGAAACTTTCTCAGACATTCTTCATCCCAGGAGGTGGCGCTTAATTCCCTGCCCCCGGGAGGGAGGGCTGGCCTTGGTGACTGACTCCTTGTTAACAGGCAGAGAAAGGAACAGCAGAACTTCACAGGGCAGGAACCTGGCCACACAGACTGGCACCTGTCATGAGAAGGGCACTTTCCCTGTGTGTTCATTTCCAAACCCGTAACATATGAAATATCCATCCAAACCACTTAGTATGGTGCCTGGCACATAGTAGATACTCACTAGTTGTTTGCTGTTGTTACTCTGACAAGCTGACACTCCTCAACAGCTAACAACTGTTGAAACTTGCTGTGGTTCACAGGGAGTATGAGCCACACTAATCATGAGAAAACAGCAGGCAGAACCAAATTGAGAGATTTCCTATAAAATGCCTGACCAGTATTCATCAGATTTATAAAGTATCATCAAAATCATAAAGGTCATATAAGACAAGGAGAGATCAACAAACCATCACAAATCTAGGCTTGTAGAGTAAATGAGTTCACCAAGGTAGCAGGATACAAGATTAATATAAAATTATTTTATAATTATTCATACGTACATTAATAGAAAAATCCACTGTATTTTTATACACAAGCTCCATGTAAAGACTACTCACTCCCGACCCAGAGAGGGCGAGGCAATGATGGAACCTTCTCCTTATCACAGACAGACAAGCCAGGGCCCACTCAACTCACATGAAGTGATCTGGACCATGTCAACTATTTATAACCAGTGAGGTACCAGTCATTGTTTTTAAGCAGACTACTTGCATCTTTCATTTTAAACTGCTTGAAGGCTGAGAAAAGCCACGCAGTTACACCCAAAATGACATGTTATCCCTACTCTACAAGCTCCCACTGAAGACAATGTTAACCAAACTCTTCTGTTGTCCAATGTCCTTTCCAAATTTCTGTGTCCATCTTCACCATTTCCTAAGAACCCTATTCTATACAGGTAGAGAAAATGCCAGCTCCGATGTCCTGTTGTTTAACTGCTTCGTGTCTTAGAATGCTGTGGGTTTCTAAATGGCTCAATGCTTTGTTTAATGAAAAGAAAATTATAGGTATGACACTTACAGAATTCTCTGAATTTTATGATTTATATTTTGTTTTTATTAGAGATGAGGTCTCACTATGTTGCCCAACCTGGACTCGAACTCCTGGGTTCAAGCGATCCTCCTGCCTCAGTCTCCTGAGTAGCTGGGACTAACAAGTGTGTGCCCCCACGCCCAGCTCTATCGTTTGTATGATTTGTAATTGTGTAACTGCATCTCATTTGTGCTTCTCGCCAGCAGACAGCTGGTGGAACTGAACAAGACTGTAGACGACAGTTCCGTGCAAATGTGAACGTCCAGGGTCTAACCATGCTGTGCTTGTGTAACAGGATTTCTCTGCTCTTCCAAAGTACACACTGAAGCTTTTAGGGGTGAAGGGGCAAGAAGGCTGAAACCCATTTTCAAATGGTTCAGAGAAAAAATGAATTTATACAGAAAGACAAAACGACCTAATGAATGTGTTAAAACGTTTAACATCTGGGGAGTCTAGATGAAAGGTATATGAGAATTCTTTGCATTATTCTTGCAAATTTTGTAAGAGTCTGAAGTCATGGAAAATAAAGTTTTTTAAAAATCACTTAAATGTGGCTGACATGTAGAAGTGAAGTCAGTTATGAAATTTCATAGACACAAATGGTCCTTGTAGCCACCTACACGCCTGTGGACAAGTCAGAGTTCTCTAGAGAAACAGAGCCAACTGTAAGGTTTGTGTATAGAGAGAGTCTTAAGAAGCTGGCTCACAACTGTGGAGGTGCAAGTCAACAACCTGCAGGGTGGGCGGGCCTGCTGGAGACCTAGGCCAGTGGCGGTTCCAGCCCACAGGCAGCTGGCTGCAGATTTGTTCTGTAAGATCCTCAACTGATTGGAGGTGGTAATATTGTGATACGATAAGACATACATTGCTCTTCCCGGCCAGAGCTCCTAAAACCCTTGTAATTTCCTATGTGGTAAGAGCAATGAAGATGGCAAGAATGTCTTTTGTTATTTATAACAAGCGCCTTTCACTCTTACCAGATACATGTTAATGAAATGACTTTGAAAAGCCCCTAAGAATGGTGGCTGGCTGCCAGGGGAACCAACCTTGTGAGCAGAAGCTTGGAACTCTCAGGCCCACCCCTCCCACCTCCAGGGAAGGGAGGGGGCTGGAGGTCGAGTTAACCACCAAGGAATGGCCAATGATTTAATCAATCGTGCCTAGGTAGTGAAACCTCCATAAGATCCCCAACAGAAGGGGTCCGAAGGGCTTCTTTCCGGGTCAGGGAACACGTGGAGGAGCCGGGAGTGTGGTGCCCACGGGGAGCAAGGAAGCCCCTGAACCCCCCATACTTGCCCTACGAGAGGCCCTGACACACTGTCCCCTGAGGTGGGGCAGCCTTGTGGGACTGTGCCCTTGACCTCCGGGACCCGAGGTTAACTCCACGTAGACACTGTCAGAATTGAACTGAGTTGCAGGGCACCCAGTCAGTGTCCACTGAGAACTGGAGAACTCATTGGTGTGGGGGAAAAACCTACCCAGAGGCCTATTCGCATGCAGAATAATGCTACTACGTGGGCACCGTGGCCTGGCCAAGTTGACATATAAAATTAGCCACCACAGCCTGTAAGCGCAGAGGTCAGACTGTCTTCTACGGAGACTAATGGCACACACACTAGTAGGCTTCTCGATCTGATAAAATGATGGCTTAACCCTGCCTTCAGGCAACTACCTGCCAGGGTAACTGGCAACACAAAACAGATGCCTGTCATCCACTTCTGCCCAGAGAACTAACTTTGAGCTCTCTGCTGTCGGGGAGCCTGCCCAGGGATGCAAGGTCAACTTCATGTATACAAGGGGAAACACCAGAGCAACCCTGGAGTGCTAACAAGATTCCATCGGCTGGCTCTACCACTAATTAAAACAGAACCCCAGAAGTGGGGATCACGGGCAGCTGGGGCTGCACAACACAGGTCCAAATCATCTCCCTTCAACCCTTGGGTCCAGCCAAACCAAAAGATTAATCGTATTCGCTGTGATTATCGTATTAGGAATATTTAGCACAGAAGTCTGGGCTCCGTGGTAGAGCTGCTTTTCCTTAATCTACCACTGCAGTCCCGCAAAGAGCTTACGGGAACAAGCCACAGAAAACTGATTATTCCATATCCACTGCAGCGTGCAGCACGCAGCGGTCAGCTGTCCCCCACATCGTACAAATGCTTTACGAAGACCCACAGAATAAATCACGCACTTGCCCATTCTGGACATCATAGCAGGGACCCTCTGACTTCCAAAACTGGGCATGATCTACTTTGGCTGCCAGGACTTCCAGTCTGCCATGTGTGTCCTGACCTTCCACCTGAATTTAACCCCTGCTCCTGCCCTTACTGCCCCACCTCAACTCTCTCTGAGGCCTTCTACTCATTTGAAACTTGTGTGCTACATCTTACAATGTAAATATAAAATGGAAACATTTTACAAGCAAATACAAAACCCTAACATTTTAGAATGGCAAAGGACCTCAGAAATAGATTACTAACTCAATTCCCTCATTTTAAAGATGAAAAAACTGAGGCCACGAAAGGTTAAGAAATCCACCCAAGCCCTCAGCAGCACAGACTGAACAGTAAAGCCAAGCCTAAGAGAAATCTGCCCTCATATGCAACCCTCTCCATGCCCAGCACAGTCCCAGGCTCTGTACTTCTCAGGCCACCTTACTCCCCCCCTTGCCAGGGCTTGTTTGTTTCGTGAATCCATAAGGCACCTCTAAAACCGAGCACTGCATCTTGCCAAGCACAAACCCCTCAATTTTAGCCAGATTTTTTGACTTGCTGATTTGCCGGGCAGGTTGCTTGAAAAACCTTCCTCTGAGCACTCCAAGTTTCTATTGCTTCTGCTGTTTACCAAAAACAAAGCACTAAGAGTTATGAAACAATGGGTTCAGCAAGAGATGATTTTATGCAATAAAAACAAGTGTTTCTATCGGTACAGAAAAAAACGATGTAGAACACGAAATGTTTATAGCATTTACAATGTTATTACCAGCAGGTGAGATAACAGCTAATTTTTTTCCTTCTGGCTTCTGTTCTCTAATTTTTCCTCCAGTACTTACAATAAAAGCATTCTATCTTATTTACAGCTATCGAGTGTCACACTACCACAGTCGGCAGGTGCTGGTGCACATCCCTAAGGCCATTTCCAGGGCTGAGGTTTACTGAGAAACCACCTCCCCTCAATGGCTCTGGCAGGCTGGTTTCTGGTCCATTTCCAGCAAACACGTCACTTTTCCAGAGAAAGGACTACAAGCTTATTTTCATCATGAATCAGCCAAAAAAGCATTTAAATTCCAATTTTCCACTTTTACGAGGCCTTCCTATCCAGAATAGGCACCCAAACAGCCTTCCATTACAGGTTATGTGGCTTCCTTAAGACAAAGGTTTCCACCTGGAGCCACCACAGTAGACAATAAAACAGACCTCTCTCAGAGGATCAGAAAACCTGTTTTGTCAGAGGCACTAATTCTGTTCATGAAGGTCATTTCTGTGATCCTTGAGCACATCACCAGCCTCTCCAGAATCTAATTATATACAAATACTCTAACGGAAGCCCTAAGTTGTCGAGCTGTGTCCTGGTTTAGCTCCAGGGAGATGCCCTTGAATGTGCAGGCAAAGCTGCACACTCGTCATCCTCGGCTGGATGATAAAAATGATGCTGTGCATCAGAGCTCTTCCAACAGCAGGGAATTCTGGGGGAGCCACTGCTTCTTGGCTGGTTTCCCTGGCAAAGTCATCCCAAGCCCTTGTTATAACCTGTTTTGGCCATTTGGTGCCATTTCTTTCTACGTTGTTTTGCATACTAAATATGAAGAGGCTCCCATGGTATTCTAACAAATCTGTCCTGTTTACCATCTCTATTTCAGAAAAAAGAGTACCCTGAAATTAGTTTGGAAAAGCAATCAATCTCACTCTTAGCAATTACTGTGTTAAGTATATCTTAACGCCCTACAAAAATACTTTAAAATGTCATGAAAAAAGCAACTGCCCAAGCCTGGGCACAGTGGCTCACGCCTGTAATCCTAGCACACTGGGACACCGAGGAGGAAGAAATCTCTTGAGGTCAGGAGTTTGCTTGAGCTCAGAAGTTGGAGATCAACTTGGGCAAGAGTGAGACCCGTCTCTACTAAAAATAGAAAAAACTGCCTGGGTGCAATGGCGCTTGCCTATAGTCCCAGCTACTGGGGAGGCTGTGGCAGGAGGATTGCTGGAGCCCAGGAGTTTGAGGTTGCAGTGAGCTATGACAGCCACTGCACTCTAGCTGGGTGACAGAGTGAGACTTTGTCTCCAGAAAGAAAAATAACTGCCCAGTGCCCAGGTGTAGACTGCAAACAAAATCTTTGCAAACTGACTTTAGGCCTGCAAGTGTGTTCTTTCCTCACCAGTTTCATTCTACCTTAGTATAGGAGAAAGACAAATTCTCTGTTGTCTAGAGCAAAATGAAACTAGCAACAGGGGGCTGTCCACGACTGCAACCTACCACCTATATTTATTGACTTTGTAAAGTTGTTTATGAGCAAAAAAGTTACAAGTGTTTATGAATGAAACGGAAAAGCTACAAAATTGTACGTGCAACGTGTATTCTTTTTTTTAAATGTGCATGCATATTTAGGAATACAAAAAGACCAGGAAGGACATACACCTACATTTTAACATGGTTAGGAGTAATGGGGGATTATCAGCGATTTTTCTTCAATGTATTTTTCTATTGCAAACAAATTTTTGCAAAATATAAAGTGACGATTATAAAAACAATCTCCACGAACTTTAACCAAGTAAATTTCTCCAAGGAAGGTGCCTTCTGAAGCCAGAGCCTTCTGAAGAGATGGAGACGGAGAGCCATCTCTGACCTTAGGACCCCTCGGCTTTTAAGCAGGCATCTTTAATGATTTTCTTCTCCTCAGCCTAGACCCAAAAAGCTACTCAGTTCCCTGCAGATTACTGAACTCACCCCGTTCCAACCCATAAAACTGCCCAGGCCTGGTTCTAGCCCCCAGCTCTCCCGCACGCAGGAAAACAAAAGGCTGGGACAGGGGTGAGGGAGCACCGCCCGCAGCCATCACGGAAGTGCAGGGCTGGGAAGCCACTGGAACACTCGGCCGGATGCCCGGGCTCGGGCTCCGCGGGGAACAGCGGACGCCGGCTCGCCAGGCGCCGGCTCCCCGCGAGGGTCCTGCGGTGCCCCGCGCACAGGGCGCCCGGCCCCCACCTGCCACGGTGCCGGGCGACAGCCGGAGCTGCCCGGCCCCGCCGGCGCGGGAAGCAGCGGGCCAGGCCAGTGCACGGCAGGCCGACCCCAGGGAGGGGCGACCGCGCGGCGGGGACGCGCGGCCGCCCTCAAGTCTGCCCCACAGCCCGCCCGCGCCGCCCTACGCGCGCCTTTCGGGAGGGGCGCGTCGCCTCGCGCCGGTCTCGGGGCCCGCGGCTCGCACACAGCCGGCGGGGGCGGGCGCCGCCTCACCTTGGGGTCGCGCTCGTAGTAGTGCTGCTGCGTGCGGATCCAGCGGCCCACCAGGTGGTCGCGCACCGTGTGCGCCAGCGCGAAGAAGTAGTCGCGGGGCGTGGCCACGTTGCGGTCCTTGACCAGCGTGAAGTGCAGGTGCCGGTTGAAGCTCTTCCGCACCTCGGCCACGTCGCCCAGCCCCGCGATGCCCCGCACGCTGATCTGCTTCCGCTTCTCGCTGTCCGTCAGCGGCTTCGCCATCGCGCCGGCCGAGGTGGCGGGGGACAGCGGCCGGACGCGCGGACGCCGCGGATGCTGCGGCGGCTCTGGCGCGGGGACTGCGGCGCGGGCCGGCTGCCACGGCCGCGCCTGCGCGCTGCGCCGGGGGCGGGGCCTGCGCGCTGCGGCGGGGGCGGGGCCTGCGGCGGGGGCGGGGCCTGCGGCGGGGGCGGGGCCTGCGCGGGGCGGGGCGTCCCGTTTCCTGGGTGGGCACGCCGGTGCCCGTGGGAGCTGCAGTGTCCCGGGGACCGGCCCACGCCACCCGGAGCGGGGAGTTGCCCCCTCGCTGGCAGGGCGCCAACGCCTGCTAGGCACAGTCTGCTGAGGTGGGGGCGGGCGGCTTTGGAAACACCAGCTGAAAGAGTAAAAGTTAGTTTCCGCTGAGAAAGTGCCCGTCTGCCTGCCAACCCTCAGAGCCGGCTGACGGGCGCGGGGAAAACCAGCTGCGAGTGAACCAGAGACACTGTTTCCCCCAAGGGCGTGACACAGCCAGGTCCAGCGTCATCACGACCCCTCACGCTGAGAAGCCTCGCTGCCTAAATCACACACCGGCAGACACTTCGCCCTTTGAAATGACAGCAGGAATTAGGGAACATCCCCCTCTGGCAGGAGGAGCTCGGTCACTCTGACGGACTCAGCCTCCTCATCCCAGCCCGGGCTGGGGCTCCAGATAGGGGCGTCTGGACAGACACAGCCTCCCACGTTCGCTCAACACCGTGGTCCCCCAGGAAACTGCGCGGGGTCCACTGTGCAGACCAGCCCCGCCGACCCCCTGCACACAGCCCTACTTGGCTCTGAGCCTGAGACGACCCCTGCCTCATGTGACGTTCACCTAAATTCCACCCTCCCCAACCCTGTAAGAATCTGCCTTTTCCTTTGACCTTGGGACGGTCCCCTCATTGCAGTGGGTCAGTAAGCCCCTCTGTGGTACTGTGGGCTTGCTCCTCCTGGTGGTCTTGGGCTGAATGGGGCTGCAAAGGTTGCCCACAGGAGATGTCATAAAAGTCCAGGTGCAGTAGTTTTCCTGGTGTGATGCTTTCAAAGTTATCTTATTGCCTGGAGGCCCTTCCAACTGCAAACTTCTCAGGGTGCAATAAATCTGGAATGCCCCCCATGGCCCACCCAGCTCCGGCTCTGGGATTCACTCCTGCACTATATTCTAGAGATTCTGGAGCCAGCAAGAATTGCAGGCGCTGATAGCCGTGCCGTGGGGCCCAAGCTTGGTTGGAAGCTCTGTAGACTGACATCATCCGAGAGTGATCTGGCAAATCAGGAGAAGTCATAAAAATGTGCCCCAGGACCACTTGTACCACTCTGAGGAACAGATTTCAGGGAAAGCTTCCAAAGGCAAAAAAATGAGCCGTACAAAGATGTTTCCTGCTGTGATATAGGTTAGAATTAAAACCTTGTAAAGGTTCATCCCCCCAGCTGTGCGGCACACTGAGCTAACACCTGTTGATGGTGACTGTGTGCTGTACCTGATAAACTCAATGCCCACAACAGCCTTTAATGACCCCCACTTTATGATGCCAAAGGTGAGCCACAGAGAAGTGAAAACATCTCCCTAAATTCACATAGCTGATAAGGGAAACCCTCGACAGTCATCCCCGTCCCACCCCCTCAAGTCCTGCTCCGCTGCACAAGCCCCAACTTATCTGCATTCACAAAGTCAATATCATAAACCATTGTGTTGCTAAAGGAAATGACAATTTTAATAGCTAGGACAGTGTAAAGGATGATAAAATACTGATAAAAGAAAAGACAGAAATAAGAAGGATGTAATGTAGAAATGACAGTAATGATTTAAACTTTATTTCATTTAAATTAATTTAAATTTAAATAATCACCTGGGGCTAGAGATTGCTGTGTTAGAAACACAGGTTTATACCAAAACATAAGCACTGGTTATTTCTGAGTGGCAGAATTATTAGGGGGTTTCTTTATTTTCCTTATACATTTTGTATTTCCTATTTTTCCCACAATATTTCTTTTATAATTAGCATAAGTGTTAGTAAGGAAAATCAGAGGCTGTAGACTGTATTAATGATTTAAGGACTGCATGTTTTCTTACTGGATTGACTTTTAATTCTTGTTTTGTTACTCTGGTTAAATAAATTTTAAGTCCTTCTTTCCATCTTTCATAGCTACACTTTCTTTATGAAATTTTCCGTGGTCCTGGCAAAGATTCTTTGCTCGACCAAACTTTAGTCTGACTTTGGAACCTTCTTCTTCTAGGTCCATCTGTGCACTTCCTTGTAAAATCCAGTTTTATCAAGAACCCTAAGTCAATTTAACAGGAACCTCTCGTCCAAGATATCTGATCAGGTTCCTCATCCTCCACCAACTACAGAGATCCTTTTAGTTGGGTTACCCAGGGTTCCCGAACCCCTGGTGTGTCCTTTTGGTAATTTTCCATCCACTGACCCCCACCCTGCTCCGTGGCTATAAATTCCCACTGCCTATGCCATATTTGGAGCTGAGCCTGATCTTTCTTCCCCACTGCGAGACCTCATTGCAGTCAGTGGTCCCCATATCTACCGAGATAGTCCTGAATAAAGTCTTCCTCACTGTACTTTAACATGTATCATCGAATTTTGCTGTAACAATCCTCCCAGTCAGATGTAATTTCTTCTTCCTGAGAACTCCCATGATCCCCTCCCCTCGGCACGTGGCACAATACTGAATCTTCCTTACGTGTGCGTTTGAAGCAGGGAGGAGCCTTTTTGCCATTATGTCCCCTCACTTCCTCCCTGGCCACTAATATGGTTTGAATGGCTAAATGAACCCCATTATCTCAGCTATTTTCAAATAAATAATTTTTAGATAGTTTAAATGTTGTGAAGAAAAGTACGACATTTGAGCTGAGACCAAAAAAAAAAAATGAATGAATGAATGATTCAATGAATGAGTGAAACTGGGGAACATCAAGTGCAAAGGCCCTGAGGTGGGCACCAACTTGGACAGTTCACAGAAGAGGCAACTGAGGGATACCAGATTATGCCACTCGAAAATATCCCTTTTTAGCATGTGGATTAATTTGAACTAAAAGCCATTAAAATCTAGCAGACACAGGAAAAGCTCTAAAAACAGAGCAGAAATTTTTATTTTGTAAAGGAAATTCACATTTATTATAAAGGAAATTTCCATAAGGTGTATTTCCCTCCATATAAGGGAGGGGAGGACTAGTAACAGCTTTTACCAATGGAGAAGGCAGTGGCTTAAATCTGCATAACAAATCTTCCTAAACAACCCCTGTTTACCACACTTTTGATGGTCACCTTCTGCTATGGTGAATGTCCCCTCCAAAATTCATGTTGAAATTTAATTGCCATTGTGACCATATTATCTCTCTCTCTCTCTTTTTCCCTTCCGCCTTCCTTCCATGGGATGATATAGCACAAAGGTCCTCACCAGATGCCAGCGCCACACTCTTGGACTTCCCAGCCTTCAGAACAGTGAGCCAAATAAAATTCTATTCTTTTTAAATTACCCAGTCTGTGGGATTCTGCTATGGCAACACAAAATGGACTAGACACCTCCCCATAACTTGCCTCCCCTGCCCAGAAGCCTCTACCCCTTTTTTCCTTGTGTTAGCCTAAGAAGATACATGAACCAGAGCTCTGACCACACCTTGAACCAGAGCTCTGACCACACCTTGAGTTCCGCGTCTCTGGGGCCTCCCAGGTCTAATGGGAGATACAGATGCTAATGAATGAATGAATGCATTCATTAGCAATGCAGATGCTAATGAATGAATGAATGAATGTTCTGCTTGTTTTTCTTTTGTTGAGCTGCCTTGGCCCAGTCTAATTTATAGGGTCCCTGGCTAGAAAACCTAACATGGGTAGGGGAAGAGATTTTTTCCTCCCCTATACAACCAACAATGGGATTCAGAGGAAGGTGGGAGCCAGGTCAAAGGGCCAGGTCCACCATGGTGAGGAATCTGGCTCTCATCTTCCATTTTAACAGCAGAACTGTAGGGTTTCAGAACACACAAAATGGAAGGAAACTGGGCACTGCTTTTCTTTTCTATAAAGCTGAAAAGCAGATTTGCCCTCCAAGAGAAGGGACTGTCCTGGCAGCCAGAGCACCTGCTCACCTCGGCGACAGGATGCGACAGGAATCCCTGTTCTAGCTGGGCTCTCTATGATCTTCCTTCTTTTTTGGGGAGACCATTTTAAAAATTCATTTACTAAGAAGTGATGGATGTTGGTTCAGGATCCGTTACTGTGGTAGTGAGCCATTCTGTGTTGTTGGAGATAATAAGTTACCTTTAAAGTTCTTTGGAACAGGTATTTCGGGTTCTATCTGCAGCTAGCTCCCTGCCTCAGACACAGAGATGAAAGATGTCTTGTGAGTGGCATGAAATGCTGCAGGAGTTAGAAGACACTGGAAAGCAGACATTTTTGGTCTGCTAGGCTTAAGCTTCTTGAGGACCTGGAGTGTCTCATCGATCATAAAGGCTCAATAAATATTGGCTGCATGAGTGACTCAGAAGCCAGCCCCTGGTGACACCACAGGTGCAGAGGAAAAACTCTCTGGGATCCTGGCAACGCTGCTGGCTGGGCTGTTCTGGTCAATTAGATATTTGCAAAGGAACACAGACCCGGTCTTTCAGGAAATGGGAGGGAAATAACAAATGCATTATTTTTGAGAGGTTGGTAATTACAAAGCCCAGTAGAATAAAGACCACCAGCTGGAATGACATTGTGGAATTGGGGCCCTCGCTCCACCGGGGTGTGTGAACAGATATCCTTAGTGACATTAATGTGTTTTAACACACTGATGTTAAAAAAAGAATCCGTGAGACCACAGAGGTACTAATAGGAAATAAAATGGAGGCGGGGGAAGCCAGCAGGAAGCTCCTCTTCAGAAGGAGGCCACACAAATGCAGGAGCAGACAACGTTGGGGGAACAGGGCACCACGCAGTCAAAGCATCACGCACAGATTACCTCCTGGGCTGTGGAGGGAAAAGGCCTTTACAATGCAGAGACACGGCAGACTCCAGCCTCGTGACGTGATCTGACTCTGCATCGCCAACAGGACAGACCCTTAGTAAGCTACGTGCTGATTCAGCGCACCGAGAGGGCCAAGCGTCACTTATCCTGTTGTAATATAATATAGCATAATAACACAGGACAGACTCCTAGGACCCAGCCCATGGACGTGCAGATAAACCCTAAGGCAATTTCCCCAAATTGCCAATAAAAACTGCAACAGAGCTTGTTACAAGTGCATTCTCAAAGCCCGATCCAGAACCCCAGCTGCTTAGGGAGCACCCCAGCGCATTCTTTCTATTGTGCAAATGTGGGGGACTCTGCCCCCGGGCTGGCCGGCTAACCTAGGGCCAGCCTGGTCCTAGGAGGAATGCTGTTCCGTGCACCACCCACTTCTCCTGTGTGCCGCTGGTGGCACTGGGGCTTTTGGTGTGCTCACGTCGGACACTGTCTCAGGCTCAGCTGGGCCTCAAGACCCACCTCCGTAGCCTGGGCCTACCCACCGCCACTTCTTCAGTGATCGTGAGACGGGTTCTAAAGCCAGGGCAAGAGTTGGCCTGGGGTGTCCACCTCACGGCCCCCTTTCCTTGACCCACCCCCTCCTCTGGCAGGGGGCACAGACAGGATTTGGTGAGGTACGAGGTGAACATGCTGAAGACAGAAGCTGGTCACACCCCAGGGCCATCACCTGCTTTCTTCCAAGCCAGAAACATCTCCCTATTTTGGGGGTGGGGTGGATATTAAACTGGACAAGGCCCTGGAGCTGTGGTGGTTACCATGGAGCATTAGACAGGACTTTCTGCTGCCCCAGAGTGACCAGAGTTGCCAGGGCACCTGTCCGTTGTTTCATCGCAGGGGCAGGCCTCAAGAGAGCCAGCTGAGAATGACCGATGGGCATGTCTGTACCCCCACCTCTTGCTCACTCAGGACCAGGCCCTGGGGTGAAACCGGCACTTAGACGGTCAGGGGTCCTCAGTATTGCTTGTGCTGGTCCACAGAAACCTGCTGGCATCGCACCGAGTGGAAGGTTCCAGTCCACAGGCAGGCTTGGCTGTTAAGCTGTCAGTCTCTCCAGCAGATACGTTAGTCTCACACTGAGAAAGCTTTGCTCTCTCCAGGCAGCCTGAATG
Source organism: Mirza zaza (assembly GCA_008750895.1). NCBI lineage: Eukaryota > Metazoa > Chordata > Mammalia > Primates > Cheirogaleidae > Mirza > Mirza zaza. The sequence goes on from VSMD01035799.1 coordinate 14,680, forward strand.
AACGAAGAGGGATGCCAATGGTGCCTGTGGAAATTGTCCTAGAAAGCAAGTGTCTCTGTGAACTGTGTCTGTGCTGCCCAGGTCCTCAGACAGCTCGGGGTGGGGAGCTGCGGACACACGCTTAGTGGTGCCTTCGCCTGGCCACTTCCCACCAGAGGGGGTGCGCTGGCCCACTGCACCTGCTCCCTGGCAGGGAGCACCGAAAGGTTCCTTCGTTCATCAGACACTTGTTCTGTCTGCACCGACTCTGAGTCAGGCAGTGAGCTTGAACATCCGCAGAAGACAGAATGACCTCACAGTCTGGAGCTGGGAGTCTAAGGTCAAGGTCCCAGCAGGCTTGGAGCCAGGTGAGGCCATTCCCTTCTTCCAGGGCCCTGCTTGGCATGTCCTCCCAAGGGGAGGAAGGCTGGGTCCTCACACGGCAGAAGGTGGAAGGGCTGAGAGAGAGCCCACTCCCCAAATCCCTTTTATTAAGGCAGGGAGCCTACCATGGGGGTGGGGCCCTCAAGGCTTAGTCATCTCTTAAAGCCCCACCTCCCGATACCGTGACAGGAGTTTTGGAGGGACAAGCATTCAAACCATAGCACCTTCCATGAGCCCGTGGGATGCCACCAGCCTGTATCCTGCTGCTCCTGCCATGACATCACCCTCTGGCTCCTTCCTCAGCCAGCACCTACCGTAGTCCACAGTTCCACCAAAGCACACCGCTCTCCCATCTCCTGGACTCAAAACCTGGCGTTTTCTTGTCATACTCCCCTTTCATGGCCCTGCAAATCCAAATCCTACAGCAAATGCTGTAGCTTCTAATTCAGTACTGTCTTGTGTAAGCCAGTGTCAGCTGGAGCCCCCATCCTCTGGGAAACCAGTAAAACAGCCTGAGCCCTCAGGTCGCGCCCTCCAACATCACTGGGGTGCCCCTGGCATCGGTCCCCACCTGCTGGCCCTGACGTGCATCTCAGCCCCTTTGGTTTCTATACCAACAACTCACAGGTTGGCACAACCCCTTGAAAAGCTGGCAGTAGTCACCAAGGCGACACACACCCTTCCCTATGACCCAGCAACTCCACGCCAAAGAAAACACCCAACAGAAATGAGCACTTTTGTAATGCAAAAACATTACAAAATGCTCACAACAGCCCTATTCAGATCAGTCCAGACTGGGAACTCCACAGACTTCCATCAGCACCGGAGCGGTGAATAAACCGTGGCACGTTCACACCACCGTGAGAGCGAGTCACCTGCAGCTACGCCCTTCACGTGTCCTTCACACGAAGCCCTGGGCCCAGCCTTGCAGGTGGCAGATGAGGGATGGCGCTGAACTTGCAGGCAGCGTGACTGCAGGGCCTGAGGATGTGGGAGCTTCTGTGGGTGCAGGGAGCCCTGGGCTGGGGGCCAGGTGCCCAGACCCTGCAGCCATGGGGCCTCCTGCCACACCTGCCCTCCTGTCACACCGACAGCACTCCAGGTCCTCCTTCAGGGTGGTCTGTGGCTTCCTGCCTGCTCCCAAGTCAGGTCCCAGGATTCTGGGTGGTGAGCTCAGCTTCTCCCCCAAGCTACCAGGAATCTGTCCAGCAGCCAGTCCTCCTAAGAGGAAGCCTGGGGCCTCCAGCTCAGGCCGCTCCCTGCACTGTGCTCCATGGAGCGGGGCGCGGTGGTGTGAGCCTGTGTTCCCAGCCATGGCTCTCCCGGGTCCTCTGTTCCTGCAGGAGTCTCCTCACAGCTCCCCTGCCTCCCAGAGACTCCCGCAGAGCTGTTACCCAGGCTGCAGGTTCGACACTCCCTGGGTGGAGGTCTGAGCCCAGCACCTTCTGCAAACTACTACTTCCTAACAAGGACCCGAGTCCATCCTACGCCAGTCTCAGCTCCCCTTCCTGGCGGGTCCTCGGGCTGGGCATGGGGCAAAGAAAGACTTGAGGAGGTGGCCAGGGGCAAGGGAGACACTGGGCTGAAGCCAGTGGGCACCCTGATGTGCATATTCCAAAGGGACCAGGTGGAACAGGGAACAGCACTGAGGCTGGCTGGGCAGGGGCAGCGACAAGAAGCCTGTGGTCAGGGTGCTGCCTGTTGGGCGGTGAGGGCCGTGCACAAAGCTGCACTCACAGGCCCTTCCCAGCCTGACCTTTGGCCTGCTCTGCCGCTTCCTGCGATTCCTTTAGTGGTGGCCTCAACACATGCTCAGGTAGGTCCCTCCTGGAGCAGGCTGGCTGCTGCAGCTCCTGCACAATAAATCATGGCCCGGTACGGTGGCTCACGCCTGCAATCCTAGCACTCTGGGAGGCTGAGGCAGGTGGATGGTTTGAGCTCAGGAGTTCGAAACCAGCCTGAGCAAGAGTGAGATCCTGTCTTTACTAAAAATAGAAAGAAATTACTTGGACAGCTAAAAATATATATTAAAAAATTAGCTAGGCACGGTGGCGCACGCTTGTAGTCCCAGCTACTCGGGAGGCTGAGGCAGAAGGATTGCTTGAACCCAGGCATTTGAGGTTGCTGTGAGCTAGGCTGATGCCACGGCACTCTAGCCCAGGCAACACAGTGAGACTCTGTCTCAAAATAAATAAATAAATGAATAAATAAATAAATAATAAAAGAATAAATCATGATGTTAAAATTACATAAAATTCAAATTTCAGTGTCCATGAATCAAGTTTGGACACAGCCTCACTCATTCATTTATATTTTTTTCTTTCACACTTCAACAGCAGAGCCGAGCCGCTGGAACAGAGACTGTATGTCCTGCAGAGCCCAAAATATTTGCTCTTTACAGGACGAGTGGGTTGCCCACTGACGTGGCGCTTGGACCCCTGGGGAACCGGTGGATCCAGAATGAAGTAGGTCCCAGTGGTGCTTTGCGAAGGCTGCTAGGCGAGGTGGTGCTAGGGGAGGCAGGATATGGCTTGGGCAGGAGGATTCTTGAAGCCTCCATTAAAATTCACTAGCTAACAGGGAAATGCACATGCAGACCACAGTGGAGCTGGATGTTGTGGCCTGAGCCCTAGTCCCAGCTACTGGGGGGCTGGGGTGGGAGGACTGCTGCAGCCCAGGAGTTTGAGTCCAGCTTTGGCTACATAGTGAGACCCCCATCTCTTAAAAATCAAAGAACAGGGAGGGGGGCGGGTATATACATACATAATGAGTGAGATGCGCACCATCTGGGGGATGGTCATGCTGGAAACTCAGACTTGTGGGGGGAGGGGGGGAGAGGGCATTTATTGGAACTTTAAAATCTGTATCCCCATAATATACCGAAATAAAAAAAAATAATTTAAAACCTGGGAGCGGGAAGGGAACTTCTTACAAGTATATCCATTACTTTGTGGAAATTCATCTTGCGGTAGCCATATGATATGTTCACTTTTCTGCATGCTCATTAAACTTCAATTAAAAGTATTTTAAAAGTCAAAAAAAAAATCAAAGAACAACGACAGCAACACCCCATCACAATGGGCTAGCAGTACTTGCCCACTAGAACAGTTAACATTGAAATGACTGAGAGTCCCTAGTGCTTGGAAGGCGTGGGGCAATTTGTACACTGCTAACAGGAGTGTAAGATGCTACAGCCGTGTTGAAAAATGGTTTGGCAGGTTGTTAGTTATTAGTTAAACACACACTTACAATATAACCCAGCCATTCCACTTTTAGATATTCATCCAAGAGAACTAAAACCGTATGACAGAAAACCATATCACAGAAGCCTTATTCACTAAAGCCCCAAACAGGAAACAGCCCAGCTGACCATCCACAGGCAAATGAGGAAACAGTGGTAATCCATATTGAAATAATGGATTACTATGCAACAACACAAACGAACAAACACACATGTGAACCAGGATGAATCTCACAAACATGCTGAGCTGAAAGCCAGGCACAGGGCTCAGGCACAGAGCACACACCGGCCGATGCTGCCTGTATGAAGTTCCTGAAGCCGCAGCAGGAATGTGTGGTGGTGGCAATCAGACAGTGGTTGCCGGGGTGACAGCAACCTTCCCTATCTTGATTGGGGTGTGAGCTACAGCGGTGCCTGTATTTGCCAAAATTATTTGAACTGTTTTCTTAAGATCTCTGTGTTTTGCTGTATGAAAATGATGCCTGAACAAGAAAATATCCTCAAAAATATTCGCTAGGCCAGAGCTGAAAGCCAGGGTGAGCACGAGTGACACACTCAGCCCACCAGGCCGGCAGTCCTGGCCTCTCCAGGCCGTACAGAGGCAGGAGGAATTCCAGTGGAGGCTTTGAGCCTAGAGCGGAGATTTGTCCCAAAGGGAAGCAAAGGAAGGCTTCTTGCTGAAAGCCTATTTGCTTTGCCTAACCGTTTGACCGGGGCTGTTTGGCTAGGGTGGCGTCCTGGCCAGGCGCCCACTGCGGAAACAGAAGAAAACCACAGGCTGCACAGGGACGTGCCGGGGTGGACAGGAGGCCAGTGTCCCTAGTGCCGGGCGTTTCGACTCTCCTTCCTCCTGCCTGGTGACCTTCCCCTGTTCAACACGCAGCTGAGGGCCCTCCCCAGGAGCCGAGCACCTGCCGGACAGGGTTCTCCAGCGCAGGGGCAGGCCTGCCCCTCCTCTCAGGGTCTAAGGTGAGACACGAACAGCACTGAATAAAGTCTTGGGGTTGAAACGAGAACCGAGGGTCACGTGTTCTTAGACGAGAACAGACAGTGTGAGATGTGGCTAAGCTTCTCCGCAGGGAACTCCTGAAGGGAGACGCCTTCTTAGGTTTCAAGTCTTTCTTTTTCAAACTGCTTTTCTGAGCTATAATTTACATATCACAAAGTTACTCTTTAAAATGCACAATTCCATGGCGTTTACTTTATTTGCAGAGCCGTGGAACCATCACCATAATCTGAGTGCAGAACCTTCTCATCGTCCCCCAAAACTCTGTGCCCGGACCAGTTGGCAGTTGCTCTCTGGTCTCGCACACGGCCAGCCCCGGCACCACCAATCTGCTTCCTGTCGCTGTGGATGTGCCTGTTCTGGACATTTCATACAAATGCAGTCACACTGTAATGTGATCTTCTGTGTCTAGCTTCTTCCACTTAGCCTAATGTTTTCAAGGTTCATTTGTGCTGTAGCATGCATCAGAACTTCAGTCCTTTTTAAGGCTGAATAATATTCCAATGTTTGGAGAGTCAGTAAACAAAATCCTTTGAAATCTTTTTAAGCACAGAAAGCTGAAAACCCTGGTTTATATTCCCATCTCTCCCTGTTGCTTTAAAGCAAGTACTTGCAGGCCTCTGTGCTTTGGCATTTTTATTTGTAAAACCACTTGATCCTTAGTAGTCCTGGCTGGTGGGTCTGGAGGAACCACGTAGCTTTTTCTGTTGAACATCTCGAGCCTCTTACAATCTATATTTAGAGCCATCCCACCGCCCGTGTTCTGCGCTGCAAAAACTCGGCTCTGGGCTCTTCTGACCTGGAGAGAGGCTTCTCGAGACAGGACGCCTTATACGGGGATGTCTGCTTCTGAACTATGTAAGGAAAGTAGCAGACACTAAGGTTTACAAGGCTGCACTTAAGCTCTTAAACGGAAACCTTTATCCATCAAATCAGTAACACAGGAAAAGAATCAGAGGCTGTCAAAATGATGCAGGGGCAGTTAGGCCTGGAGGTAGTTGCTATTAATATTTCTCTTGACTGTGTAACTATTTTCTAAACATTACAAAGCACATTATCAGTGGTGAGGCCTGCCTTTGATAGACGAGCACAAGGCCTGGTGTGATCAGGAAAATTCCTCCAGAGACACTTTTTGCTTTGGGAGGCAGGGTGGCTGTGAGCATGGATGGTGTCAGGAAGCCTGCAGACCTGGTCTGAGTGGAGCCCTAGATGAGTCCCTGCAGCCCCTGCAGGCAGAAGGGACAGCACTCGCCTCATGGCTGTGATGATTAAGTCACTGACCATACGAACTGCAGGCAGCACCATGCCTGACACACAGAGAGCACTCCATGGATACGAGCCACTGTTACGTTAGCTTGAAACCGAAGGGAGGTGTATATAAGTATGCTTACCTGCCCATGATTTTCAAGGTCATTTTCAAGGTGAATCCAAGAATCTTATGGATGTAATGTTGCGAGAACCTGATTCTAACCTCTCATTCTACTGAGGATCCCTTCTTGAGCAGCCCTGAATGTGGACAGCGGAAGGGACTCATCCGGAGGGACAGCCCACCTTATTCCAGGACATCTTCTGTTGTCAGCTTCCCTACAACTGCCACCCTTGTGTCTGCGCTCTGACCTGTGCAGCGACACAGCAAAGGCCAATGTCTGACAACCTTTCAGATGACAGTGAAGACACCTATTACATCCCTGTCCACCCAAAAGCTTCTCTTTCCAGGATGAACAGCCCCAGTAGTTTTAAACATTCCTCACATTTCATGGTCTCCAAACAAGTCACAGTAAAACAGCTCTAGCAGAAATTACACACCCGGGTGTGGTTTTCTCAAAGTTCCTGCCTTGGGAGGCTCTGTCTGTGTATCACTGACCCTGCTATGATTCCCCACTTCCAAAAATTCCCTTTTGGAATTGCCTCATTACTCCAGTGTCATCCTTGATTTTATCCCAAACTGTGACTACCCTAGTATGAACATCACACTTGCCTTCTGATGACTCTGAAATGGTTCTAAAACTCAAATTCACCCTGCAACAATGATTTGTTGTACCTGAGGGTATTAAAAAATATGAAGAAACTAAAACCATAAAAATATCATTTAGTTAACTTTTAAATCTATGTGGGGAAACATTCCTAATTATAATACAAAATCTGGAAGTCACAAAATAAATTGGTATGAAAATACAAATATGATCAATTTAAATAAAAATAGTAATAAAATGGGGAAAAATTTGAACACATTCTATCACAATGGGCTAATTTCCTTAATAAAGAAAGTGCTCCTAAAATCAATAAAGAATGGCCATAATCTTACAGAAAAATTGGCAAGGGACATGAATAGATGCTTCACAGAAAAGGAAATACAAGTGGGTCTTAGACATACAAGATGAACTAGATCAATGCATACTAAAACCACCAGTTACCATTTTTTTATTTGCCAGAATGGCAAAAATTGAACTGTTTTCGGTAGCTGTGTTGGTAAGGACACAGGAAGGCTAGCACCAACACTTGGTGGTGGGATAAAAGGGAATGTCACCACGTCCACTACAACTTCCAATGCTTGCGTCCTTAAAAATGGCAATGTCAGGATGCTAATGTATATGGAAGTGGGACTGGAAACTTGTTGCTGTGCAGGCCTGTCACCCAGACGTGGGAGTGCCACCAGCCACTGTGGGACTGAGGCAGCCCGGCACGCAGCAAGTGGGTGTCCAAGTGGGAGCAGAGCAGCATAGGGCACCTGGGCAGAGGCAGCGGGTGGGGTGTGCAGAGACCTGTCAGAGCATGTTGCTGTGCCTGCTTCTTTGACAATGTGCTAGGACGTGCACATGTAGCTATTTTTGAAAAATGAGAGCCTACTTTATTATCACAAAAGACACTCAGAGCAAAATGACTTGCATATTTTGCCAGGCCCAAAAATATTCCATGACTTATTTGGTGCTCTTTTGGGAAACTTCCAGTTGTTTACTCTTTTTCAGATATGAGATCACTAACCTTCTTTAAACAGACCAAATCGATTTTTGCTCTACTTCATGCGTCTTTGATTCTTTGCCTCCGGAGTTCTTTAAATATTTAAACTGTCGGATATTATGGAAGTGAAAAGGCTGGTGGGGCCCCTGCCAAGGCGGGGGCGGTGAAGCTGGGGAGAGGACAGGCTTCCTTACGACCTCCTCAAGCAAAGGCTTCCTAGCTTTAGTCCTAAGGCGACGTTTTATTTGGGGGAGCATCTTTCCTGCTTTGTCTTTTCTGGCCTGTGTCACAAGTTGACCTCCAGGCCTCCTCCCCAAGGATTAAGTTTTGGGAGACCACTGGGCAGAGCACACAGCTAGCTTCAGTTTTGTGCAGAGGTTTGTTTGTGTCCTAGGGTGTCCCTCCAGCCTCTGGGGATGGGGTGGTACCAACCTTCTGCAGTGTAGACGCCTGCCCTTTTCCAAGTGTCCTGCAGGCACCAAGCTGCTCAGACATCAAAAGGTTTCACATGTGGACCCCTCTCCTACCTCTATGCACTGTGAAGTGCAGGCTCTGGGAGGAGAGTGAAATCACCCTCATTTTGTCTGCAGAACCCTTTCCTCCTCTGCATAGGCTTCTACCACACAGACTGGGAGGTCCCAGTGCCAGCCCATCCCTCATGCCAGAGTTGTGGGGACAGACAGGCTTGGGGATTTTGAGCAAACACACGTGGGGCATGGGTCAGCTGAAAGCCTTCCCTTGCATGTGACCCCTTTGGGACTGTCCTTGCTGAATGCAGTAACCTGGGAGCTTACGACCCACCCTGGCTGTGCTGCAGCCAAGCTCCCAGCAGGGGAGGGGCTCTGCTGTACAGACTGCTGGGGGACAGGGTCTCTTGGCCAGACTACTTCCCAGCCCAGGAGGACTTAAAACATGCCACCACCTGTGTCACCCCACTTTACTAAAGTTTAAAAAAAACTGCCAAATAGGGATCTGGGAAAATGGTGCCGTTGCTCGATGAGGGAAACCCAGAGGAAAAGAAACCCTTGTAAACCTTTTATTTTGAGTGGAACACGAGGCTCAGCTTGTGCTGTGTACTGTACATTCACTGAAGAAAGGCCGGCGGACTCAGGCACCAGGGCCCATACCATGCCACAGAGGATGCAGGCCCAGGGCTTGCCCTGTCCACGGGGGAGGGCGGGTCAGTCCGGGGTGGACAGATCGTGGCCTGGGACACCATAAGAGCGCAGTTCTAGGGACTGTGGCTCAGCTGAACTGTGGAGGCGCTGTGTCTTCTGGCACTGCCCTCCCTGGGCTGCAAACGGCTCACAGTAGTGATACATTCACTGGGACACAGAGGTGGTGTCCGTAAAAGGGGGCTCAGAACACAGTTTCTACACAAGCACTCGGCACCCACACGACACGGACGTCACTCAAGCAGCATGGCCACAAATAATGTTACAGCAGTTCACATTCAGCACCCGCCCGCAGTGGGAGACGTTCGTTGAAGAGCAGGCACGTGAGGTCTGTGGGGAAGTGCCCCGCAGCCCCTCTTCCCGCACAGTGTTCGCTCCCTTGCTTAGCCCCAAATCACGCGTGGTTCGAGGAGAACAGAACTCCGGGTGACCGCATGTGTCCACACCCGAGGAAGAGATGAACACTCTCAAGTCCGGAATTCACTGCAGTCCAGCTGCACATGCCATCCAGGGCACGATGGACCTTGCTTGGCTCCCCACAAGCAAGGACAGCCTGTACAACCTCCTCAAGCTCCCCCAGAGAAGGTGGAGGTCTGCCCTCGGGGAAGGAGGAGGCTGACAGGGGCTGGGAGACAAAACAAGGCCCACGTCCCCCACAGGTGGGGTGGGATGGGAGCTGCGGTGCCACCTCAGCGTGTGCCTGTGCCCCATCTGGTTCACTGCCCACCTGGAGCCAAGGCAGGTGGGAGGCATCAGGTAGGACCTGAGTCCAGACTCGGGCCAGCCCTCTGGCCAGATGCGGCTGGGAGAGGTTGATGTACAGGCCAGGGTGGCACTGGGCCCCCTGCAAGTCCACAAGAAATGCCACTGCAGGCTGCAGGGAGGAAGGGGCTCAGCCCACACTGTGGCCCCTTGAGGACCACGAAGTCACCACGTCCAAGACAGGAGATCCACGGAGACCACCACTGGCCGGGGGCAGCGCGGCCGCTACAAGCCTGGATTCTTCTGTCTGTTCAGGGAGTCGATGTAATGAAAAATGGCCCCCAGAGCCCAGCTGGTCTCAACGTTGTCAATTTTCCGAGTCAGCTTGAAAAGACAAAGGGGGGCACAGCAGGTCATCACACACCGTGACAGGAAAGGCCAGAGGGGGTCTGCAGACGAAGGTGTGTGCTCATGAGGCTGGAAGCAGCTCTGGGGGCTCTTTGGGAGCCAGGGACAGCTGGGGATGTGACCCCAACAATGGGAGCATCGGTTCCTGGCTCCTCACCCCGTAAAGGGATGGGGGTGCCTGAGAGGCAAGTCCTTACCTTCAGCACTTTGCTCCTGGGAAAGCCAAACTCCTGCAGCAGCAGGCTGATGTAGGTGAGGTCCATGCACACAAAGGGGCTGCTCTGTGGCTGCGTCTCTAGGGTCCGACACACTAGGAGTGACACGGCAGTTCCCCATCAGGTTCCAGATGATCCACTCCCAGGGCAAGGGGAGTGTGCAGACCCCAGCGCCTCCCACGCTGGGAGCCCCCTAGGACTGCAACTGAGTGCGGGAAGGCAAGGTGCCCAGAGTGCCTCAGAGACTGTGGCCAGGCCGGCCCAGTGGCCCCCAGCCCCAGGCTCCAGGGCCAAGTGGCCCTGCACGTCTTATCTTGGGGTCATGGGCTACCATCTCCTAGGCCACATCTTTGCACTACAGATCCTGGACACCTCCTCAGGTGTTCACCTGAAAAAAACTTGGGCTTTCTGGGGGATGAAAATGAAAACTGAGCTGTCTCAGAACAATCCACGCCTGCTCTTGAGAAAGAAGGACAAATCCACCAAGAGCCATCCAAGGATTCTGCTTGGAACTTGTTCCTGTTGAAGAGTGGCGATACCCAGTATTCACGGGGACAAACTGGAAGTAACGTGAAAGCTTAAAAAAAGCCACTCTTTTTGGGAGGGGGAAGATAGGACCTTTTATGGAGAAATACACAAAGTTTAACTCTTGATCTACAAATTGGAATGGCACCCAAAAGGGCAGAATGTTTGCCCCAAGACTGCCCACGTTCACTCCTGGCCACTGGGGGAGCAGGAAGGAGAGGGGGCAGAAGGATGGTGGGAGCGGCGTGGGGCAGCCCTCCACCCCCACATCCCAGGCTCCACTGTGCGGGGTTCCCAACTTCTTCAGGGTTGTGTGACAATCGTGAACTTACTGGGACATGCCAGGGGAAATCACTCTTAGGGATACCGGGCAGCAGTGAAAAGGCGGCAGGAGAAATGAAATCGAGGAGTCTGTTCCTCGCAACCCTCTGAGGAAGGGGCTGGGACAGTGGCCCTTCTGTAGCTAAGACCACCAAGGCACCTGCCCACAGCCAATGTTAGGAGGGGTGGACCTGGGCTGTGGGCCCCACACGGCGACCTCAAGTGCATGCTGAACCCCACGCTGGAAGACCTATGAACACTTGTTGACAGAATCAGGAACCAGACCTGGGAGTTCTGGGGCCAGTGCCTTGGTCACAAGCACCGTAGAGTGTCTGTCCCCAGCTGAGCCGGCTTCCACAGTGTCACTCACCGTATTTGGCTGCGAGCTCAAAGTCTCCGACCACGAGGCTGCCTCCATGTTCTGCGTCTGTGGGACGAGACAGACACCCAGTCTGCAGAGCAGCAGGAAGCCTGAGGTGCTGCCGAGGCCTGACGCTGGTGCTGGGGACACTGGCCCCAGCGCGCCAAGGCACCGAGACAGGCTCTCGAGGCAGGCCTCCAGCCGCAGGCGGCCGCCCACCACGCTGATGGAGGTTTCTGAGTGACGCTGCTCGGAGCCCGCACATGTTCCACACAGGACCACACAGTGGGAAGGGGGATCAGAGGGTCACTCCACACCCCAACCCTGCAATGTCCCGCCCCCAGAGAAGGCTCACCAGGATCCCTGGGTCCCAAATTGAACAAATCCTAATTTTAAGCAAAATAAAAGTACAGAAAAGGAAATGTTTCCTGAAGCCATGGCCCTGAGCTCAGCATATTCTAGCATCAGTTTCCCAAATGGGAAAAAAATTTTTTTAAAAAAACAGCAAGGGGAGGTTTGTGGGGTCACCTTCCACCTTGGCCACCCCCAGGCCCTGGTCAACAGCAGCACAGCCAGAGGCACAGGGAGCTGGAACCGTGGCGTCACTGGCTTCTCTTGAGTGAGCAGCTTTTATTTTAAATGTTAACGTTCTTATCCTAAATACAGGACACACACTCTGATGTTCTCTATTTCGTTAAAAAAAAGTCCTGGTCACCACTCACTGAAGTGATTCCACAACCCTCTCCAGAGTGTCCACAGCTGGATGAGCACCAGCCTTGCAAACTGCAAACACCTCCTCCTGCCCTGACCTGGCTCCTTGGGCCGTGGGGGATCACAGTGGGCTCCATGTTAGGTGGGCTGACCGTCCCACGGAGAGAGCAGCCACTCACATGCCACGGAAGGGCTCCTCCAGCCAGAGCTCCTCCCCGGGGCCGGCAAGGAGTGGCTGCGTGTCCGAGAAGGTCGAACAACAGAGTTAGCACAGGGCAAGACCTGCCTTCGAGTGGGAAGTTAAATCGACAGCAAGTATCTGAACATGCATCTGACGTGTAACTTTACTGAATGGCTCAAAAACTAATCTATCTATAAAAAGGGGGCTTATTACTTCCTACTCGGAGGACATGCCTTCCCCCATCTACTTCTGCCGTCCTGCAGGGTCCGTAAAAACAGGGATACTTGTCTGTCACAGGCCCTCTGCCCCAGGAGACCCACAC